>JAZDUA010000979.1:0-245000 GCA_038098605.1 Gryllus longicercus | reverse complement strand
CCAGACTACGACCCCACTTGCTCGTAGGTCAATGTGTGCGAACAGATGAGCTCGAGATACGAGGAAGAATTGAATGCATAGAAGAGTACAAAGCGACGCAATCGCTAACGCACCGGAAAGGCATCAATGAACTGCTGTGGGGTTACAAGGCCTCGACCTCAGTTTACAACTTATAACGGACTAAACGATTCATTGTAACGTGAAAAGTACTTGTTTATTGTTGGTCTATAAAGAAGACTACTCCACACCGATCATTCATTACTCTGGAATTCATCGCTCACTTTACATTCTTCAACAAACTAAGAAATATTGCAAAGAACTTCAATTCAATCGCTAAACACTAAATCTTCCGGATCTCAATTCTTTCGCCACGAAATCTCGTACAATTTGTTTTATTTAAAGAAATGCTATAATTATCCTCCCTTTACCTCATTAATTTTAATCAGCATTAAGTTTTAAAATGCCATTGATTTTTGAATCCGAAAAAAGCATCAGTTTGGGCACGGAAGCGATCTGGCGAACTCTGGAACAAGTTGGGACGCTACCGTTTACGCCACCTGGATCCGTTCTGATAATATAATTATTTGCTTCAGTAATATAATAATAGGTTCCGCTTTTCAATTTATATTGAAATATAAGATTTGTATCCACACTTTCTCGTTTTTGAATGTATCTAGCGGTAAAACAGTTTAGTGGCACTGTCGAATGTATAACAAATATCAGGTCATTAGATCTACCGGGTAGCGATGTGTGCGCGCAGCAGGTCAAATGTTGGTTACGCCATCGAACGTTTCTAATATCACTAATAAAACAGTTCACCACTCACCTCACTAGGACACCCAAGTTCTGAAGTTAAGGGTATAGCAACGTTCTCAAGGGCACTCCACATCTTGACAGACAGGTCAAAGCTTAGGTTCCCGGGACTTTTTTTGACGGAAGAATTCATTGAGACGATCAGCGACGCATTCTGCCCAGAAGGCCCCAGAATTAGGACCGAAAAGAGTATTATAACCTATGTCAGTCTAAACAGAATAACGGAATACTGATATCAGTTTTTTTACCACATTTTAATCTTGGCAAACTAATTCATTTCATTCCTTCGAGTTTAGGGGTCCTTCAACAGTCATTGAGGCCCGAAAGTCTTCAAACGAGTAAATGCGATAATGATGTCATGATGGAGCGATGGTAGAAAGAAGGATGAGAAGGGTAGCCAACTCGGGCGCTAGCCGTTCGCGCTGGCCATTAAGCCGAAAGCCCCCCCCCCAGGCCAAGCGAAGTTTTAACGCTCCCTGGCGACGGTTCGCGTGCCCGCGTTGGCGCTGGCGCTGGCGCTGGCGCTGGCGCTGGCGCTGGCGCTGGCGCTTGCCCGCGTGCGGGACGTCCTGCACGCCGGCGGCCCCGCGCCCGTTCCACGTCGCTGCGCGTATGTTCGTTTACACTTCGCCGTTTTTGCCGGCGGCGGGCCACCGGGCGACCGGGCAAACGCTGGACGCCAACGCGCAACGGGAGCGCGGCCCCCGCCGCACCATTCAAGTCCGAGGTGTCCCGGCACTATACAGGATGCTTGGTTCCCCTCGGGAGGGGCGGCGGTATTCCCGCGTTGGATGGTGAGATCCGGCGCCGACCTACCGTCGGCTAGCGGAGTTTTCCCCAACCAGGTATCTCCCACCACGGGGGCACAGCCCCAGCCGGTATAACCTCGAAGCTGTCGACCGGACTCCCAGCATGTGAGGTAATGTAGTGCACGTAAGTGTAAGGGGCGAGGATAGGACAAGGAAGAGGAAGGAAAGATCGCGCGCGGTCCGTGGCCCGTTTGTTACGGTACTGTTCCGGCATTCGCCTGGTGTTCATCCGAGAAACCACGGAAAATTACCGATCAGAGCTGCCGGCCACTAGGATTCACCTCCAGAAAGAGGCCGAGGTCAACCTAGCTGACAAGATAGTGTCGAAAATCCTGCCACCGACGCGACTCGAAACTAGGACCTACTGGTCATTCATTCCAATAGTCAAGATACAAAGGGAAGGACAGATAGTATCCAGTTTTTAAATCGTTATTTAACCACAAGAACAGAATATACCTAGGCACTACTGATTAGTTCGAAAGTTTTAATGTATAATAATTGGTTCCTACAATTAACAACTCATTATCAAATGAATAGAATACCTATCATTGCTATTTGCGTTTCTTAATCCATTCTATGGGTCAAGGAATTAATTGTTCACAGGAGGGCAATGCAAAAAGACGTCCTCGAACTAATTATAAGCGATTCATTTCTAACGCAATGAGTTCTGTCCGAACGGCGGTGGCGGCACGCCTTGTTTCCCGCGCCCGGGGACGCCCACCATTCTTTCCTCGGCTGCGCAGCTCGGCGCTCCCGGGCCCCCGCCGCCCGTCCCCTGCCAGCGCCGCCGCGCGCCGCTTGGCCAACACCACTGCGGGAAGACGATACCGCTTCCGCCGCACCGCCTTGCCGCTCCACGCAGGCACGGGCCACGGCAGCGGCGCTCAGTGGAGGCAACGCCGACCGGCCAACACAGCCCGACCCCGCCCACTTGGGCACTAGAATGATTGATTATGCTTCCGGGAACGTCAACTGCTGTAGTCATTGGTCCCGGAGGCGGGTTTTATTCCGAGTCTGAACGGTGTTCTTCCCCCGCTGAAACGTGCGAACCGGCGCCGACTTATACGTTGGCTGGCGGGGATTACCCCCCCCCCCAGTTATCTTCGCTAGTACGGCACCGCCCAACCAGGACAAGCTTGAAGTTTCCGGCTGGTCTGGCGGCATGCGTAGTAGTTTGGAGCGTGTACGTGTGTGTTTTTGTGTGTGTTTTTGTGTGTGTGTGTGTGTGTGTGTATACGGGAAAAGGAAGCGTCGAGGATGATGGCGCGAGCGCCATGGCCTGTTAAGAGTGCTGCTCCGGCATTCGCCTGGAATTGATCCGACAAATCTCTGAAAACCACCGATCAGAGCAACACTGCGCTAGAAAGCGACCGAATTCGACTTAACTACATAGCTGTCGAAAATCCGCCATCAGTAAGACGCGTACCTTAGACCCTCTCGGTCAGAGTTCGCTGCAGACACAGCGGTAAAGCTGGCTATGAACTCAACTCTGCCGATTGCCTTCGAGAACAAGGCTTGTCTATTGATCTGGCGGGGCTGCAGTTCACGACGCGGTGTCCGCAGGCGCTTCTGACGCTCCATTGCGCCACCGGCGATGCACCACTGCGGTGACAGGGAGGGGAGGGGAGGGGTGGGGTGGGGAGCGCCGGCAACAGCCGAAGCTGATGACCGCTGCTCCGGTGGCCGACGGCAGGGGAAGGGGCAGAAAAACGGGTGTTAGCGAGTGGGAATGCGAGGTGATCGAGACCGACGGGCGACAGTGGAGCGGGCAGCGAACGTTCACTTCACGACGACAGACACACAGGGATGATCAAAGAACAAAGAGGGCGGGAACAAGGCGGGAAGTCCAAGGAAGGCTAGATCTAAGGCCGAGGACGGTAAGGACGATGAGGACGGCGAGATCTGGGTAATGAATAGGAAACAACGTAAGCAACGGGAATGGAAAATATGGAACCAAGAAGAAAGGAAAGGCCGAAGGGGGAAAGAAAACTTCAATATTATGGCCCCTGATCCTATTGACCCTGCGACTAGGCGAGGTTGAGCGGTAGCCTCCCCCTAAGCCAAAACCTTTTCCAGCCGAGTGCACGGTGCTCAAAGAAGCGGCGCGGAGGCTTTTCCGATTGGCCAGGTGCGCGGGGCTGCGGCCACTTGCAGGCCGCTGCAATTGTTTCTCCAGCGCCTATTCACTGCCACCAAGAACAGGAAGAAGCGGCAGTGGAAAAGTACAGGAGACGAAAAGGTGCTGTGGTGAGGAGCCCTTAGAACACAAATAAAAATACAGCGAGTACATGCGAGATGCTTAAAGCTTTTTAGTTGATACGGAAAGGAACGGAGAAACGTAGAAGTGTGAACGAAAGAAGGAAGTCCACAGGAGAAAACTGGTAGAAATTTCCAGATATATGTTACATAAACAAAGAAAATGAAGACGGAAGAGAGAAGATTTCACCGCCTGCAAAAGAGATAAAAAAAGAAAAACGGAGAAAGGAATTTAAAATTCTAGATTGAAGCTGGAGCCAGAAAATAATATCTAACTGAACTAAAAAGTAGGTATCTCCATGACAGTTTACAATATCGTGAACGGAATACACCAATTCAAAAAGAGATACGTGTTCTTTTTGGTTTCTGCTGCGAAGTTAGAAGGCTGTAAACTTTCTGGGTCGTATGTTATTAACATCAAATAAATGCATTTCCTTTTAAGAAAGATTGTACTATTATATAATAAAGATAATCACAGAAAAATATCAGAAGACAACGAAGATAACTTTACGCAACTGGCCTTATTATCTCAACGGTGTGTCTCTGTACGTAATCTCGAGTGGTAAGCACTATGCCAGTATGGCAGCGAAACTCACGTACAGCCCATTCATTTTTCGAAATAACATTGCATCGATATGTTATCTAACACAGCGATCATGGCGAAAACGGAACAGCCTTTCTCCGTTTCCACTCCAGTGACTTCACTGCACCTTGTCAACGTGAAGTGAACGGGACAGTTGTTAAACACACAAAAACCTTCCGAAATCATACATATTCAAATAGAAAGCCCACGTCTGGAATCCTCTGATAGCGAGCTATTCCAGGGAGTGCAGTCTTCTTTCTACTTGAAATGGCGTCTTTGGCAGCGTTTCTCAGAGATTCTGCGAGATCTGGTTATGCAAGACATTTGAAAAGAAATGAACGTGAACCAATGAAGAAAAATATTAGACAGTCACATTAATTATGTATTTGTGCACTTATGTCCAGAACAGCCATCAAATTAAAGGGTGTAACAATGTAGGAGTTTCCTACGTGTATATTATTGTAAAGATTGCCAAAGCTATCGGAGGCTGAGATACGCACTTAGCTCATATCTCAACCAGGATTTAAAAAGGCTACTATTGTAGTATAAAAGAATTCATGAATGTCCAAGGCACCTAAAATATGGCACCTCATTCATATTAACGCACATTTATGTAACAGTTTACGTAATGCTCAGCTCATTTCGTAACTTACTTCACCATCCCTTGAATAAAGCATTGTTTGTGTAAAATATTGTCGAATGATTACGAATATGCCCCACAGGCAACTTCCCCTTCTCAGGGTTTGATTCCTTTGACTTCCCGCCCGAACAGAACAGCGTTCTCGAAGGCGCACACTTCAGGCTCCGCTGTGCACGAGCTTACGCGAGCGAGAGGAGAGGAGTGGAGTGGAGAGGAGAGGAGAGGGCGGTCCGATTCAGGGGACGAGAGGCATAGAGGGCGCGAGAGACGAAGGGGGAGGGGACTAGCGGGGTGGCGGGAGGCGTGGAGAGGGGTCGCGCGGGGTCACCCGGGGCCCCGCTTCCCCCGAGCGGCCTTGGGGCTCCGGCAAGGTCGGCAGCGCAGGTGTGCCGGACCGCAACGGCAATGGCGGTGGCGGTGGCAGCAGCACAGAGTCGGGGGCTTGGCCCGGAGACGCCGTCGCTTGAAGGTGTGAGCTATTGGCACTATCAGGTGTAGTCATCCACCCCAAGAACTACTAGGAGAGTCAAAATAATACTCAAATGTTACTATATTTTAAATGTATTATGATCCCGAACAATACAATGAAAGTAGCTCAGAGGGGAGGACTGGTTTTACTATGTTTTTTGAGGAATTGATTTCAAATTTCCATGCATCCGATCCTAGGTCCAAACCTGAATCCTACAAAAACTTCAAATCACGTTAACAACTCGAAATATTTAATCTTTCGATTCTTTTATATTATATGAACCAAAATAGATATCGACAACCTCAATATTTCACAGCCAAAGATTTCAACAATATGAAGAAACTTAACTCAGGCAATTTTGATGGTACCATCGAGGTCCAGATCGATTTTATTCGTGAATTCACAATGCATGTATTGTGCAATAAAAGTTAAAAATATGTTACGGGCGAAAAAAAAGTAGTACGTCCTGTTGCAAATGTCAATATCCTGGAAGACTAGTCAAGCAGACAATATACAGACGTTTTAAACACTTGGGAAACTTAGGCCGTTTGCCGGCTTACCTGCTGGTGGCAGGCGATGGTTTCACAAGAGGAGAAACTGCAAGAGCGGCTGTCGGGAGGGGATGACTCATCTCCTGGGCCTCTGAGGGCGCCGATGGGGAACGCTATGATCAGACCATATGGAGCATAATGGAATCCATGGTCTGTTTCGCCATGTCGGCTGGATTTTCTGACATACTGATTGATGCCAAACCAAAATCGGGGGTGGGTGAATAACACGCAGAAAAGATTGCTAGTAAGTTCACAAACTTTGGATAACTTGTACTGTGGCCGTTGTACTTCCTATTTTATTTGACATTGCCTAAAACGGGCAATGTTCTCATTAAATCAATATTTATGTAGCTAGAGCGAAGATTACACACAGATTTAAACAGTGTCACTTCAAGGTCACAAGCTGGGAGCGGGACACTGTCATTCAAACGGGAGCTTCGTTACGACTTAAATTTTTGGTATTGGAGCTCCCGATTGGATAACAATGCCGGCCCCTCCGCTTGCAGCTTTGACCTTAAGTGCCACGATGTTTAAATTACAGAACAGAACCATTTAAAACTCTTTTTAAGGAATATCATTTACAAGCATAATTATTGCTAGTTCAATTAAAAAAGGAAGGGTGTTGGCAGTAAACAACGCGGGCTCTTCGCAATTGGGTACTTGTGGCCTACCCGTTTACATCCGTCTGACTTCATTCCCACGCATTCATATTCTCTTATGTTGTATATGATTTGCATACATTCTTGCACTATCACTTTTAGTGACAGTATCGACATAATGCAAATCATTCGTGAAGACAATCCCTAACGTCTCCACGGCACGCATTGGATTGACACGAGCAACAGATGGCTGGCGGCAAAAAACGTTTCGGAGAGCGACGCTTGATGGTTTTAGAACCGGTCAAAAAAATCACTTGACCTAACAACGAGCAGTGTATCGTAAATCAATAATACAGTTAGTCTATTGTTTAATGTGTAATTAATTATTAGGACGTGTAGATAATAAGCTAATTAATTTCGATACCAATATGTAAGTATGTATTTTCAAGTTTACGCTACATTTTCGAAATGAAAAAAAAATGGAATGAACTACCGAAAATTACGAGTACAATGCCATCAATACGGTATGGTAATATTCAGGTTGTATAAGGGAAAGTATAGTATTTATGTTTTTACAATTAGGTAGGATTTTTCGACATAAAAATAATATTCTTACATTTAAGATCTACAGTAAAAATACATTTAATGGCAATAGAGGCTCAAAACATTATTTTTGACGATTAATCATTTCAAATTGTTTGAAAAACCGAATAACGAGTTTTAAATTGATCAAATCATGCAAGAGTGATATTGCTCAAGGACACGGTTTTCCCTTTGCTACTCAACCCACGATCAAAACTATGTGTTGCACTTATCTCCATTTCATAAATTCCCACGGTCGGACTGTCGTCTGGACGGCTTCAGACATCTCTGTCAGTTGGCGAGCGGAAAAGTCTGGCACGTGTGCGATACAGGTCGCGGGCGACCTCTAACCCGCACATTGGCTTCGCGCTGACCCACTCCAGTAGCCCACATCTCTTGGAGAAGTCCCCGCGGCACCTGGAGCACGGCGTGACCCTGCTACGCTCTTATCTGGGGTTTCTCGCCAATTTATACCATATGTGGTATCGCTCGGGTGCCTGGAACCCCCGCGTTCTATTATAGAAGTACAGTCTGAGATATCTATTCTTAATGGAGAGGCTAAGCGTCGTGAGTCAGCCCTAGCTATGCCCAAATCCAGAGACGGTGCTAACAGGACGGCGAAGCAAGAATAGCGTGCGCGGCCTGTGGCCAGTTGAGTACTTTTCACAGCCTCCTCCTGTAATTCAACGCAAGAAATTACGAAGATCGCGGCTTACAGACGCCGTCCTCTACAATTCTCGTGCAAAAAAATGGTACCGTTAAAATGCTTAATCCAAAAATCTGCTTGTCTCAAACCTAGGACCTTCACACCCGTTGCCTTTCAATTTTGATCCTCATGGCCACTTACCGCAGACGTTATCAATCCTATAAACATTCGTATAGACCAAAACTAAATGAAAATTGGAACACCAGATCGAAATGTGTAACTACACGCGACCGACAGTGCAAGTAGATGTCAGTCCAAAAAAAAAGGTGAACCTTCCAGCAGCAGGGCCATAGCTTGGTGGCGCTCGCGGGCTAGCAAGTGAAGCAAACTATCTTTTCAATTAACACCACTTTGCATTAATCTCTCATGTATTCAATACATTTTGATCTGTTGCTTAACTTATGTTGTTTGTTTACATTAGAATGCAATTATACGTATATCTTCAGTCTCAAAAGCGTGCTCGCAGAGGGAGGGCGCAAAGGACTCCATAGCCCTACATACATACATACATACATACATACATACATACATTTACTTTCATTTCCGTAAATATGTGCAATTTCATATTTTCCCCCTCTTTTAAATTGATAATTTGGACAACTGATACACACAATTTGTCATCAATCTTTCAAACTATCTGGCAACCTGTAAATAGTTTAACCTAAAATCAATAATTGGATTAAATGATTGTATAATGGAAATTATATTTTCAATCTCCTTGTATGTTTTATTTTCTAGTAAAATATGCCATGTGTAACCAACCCGTTTAATGCAACCCGTTTAATGCAACCCGTTTAATGCAACCCGTTTAATGCAACCCGTTTAATGCAACCCGTTTAATGCAACCCGTTTAATGCAACCCGTTTAATGCAACCCGTTTAATGCAACCCGTTTAATGCAACCCGTTTAATGCAACCCGTTTAATGCAACCCGTTTAATGCAACCCGTTTAATGCAACCCGTTTAATGCAACCCGTTTAATGCAACCCGTTTAATGCAACCCGTTTAATGCAACCCGTTTAATGCAACCCGTTTAATGCAACCCGTTTAATGCAACCCGTTTAATGCAACCCGTTTAATGCAACCCGTTTAATGCAACCCGTTTAATGCAACCCGTTTAATGCAACCCGTTTAATGCAACCCGTTTAATGCAACCCGTTTAATGCAACCCGTTTAATGCAACCCGTTTAATGCAACCCGTTTAATGCAACCCGTTTAATGCAACCCGTTTAATGCAACCCGTTTAATGCAACCCGTTTAATGCAACCCGTTTAATGCAACACGTTTAATGCAACACGTTTAATGCAACACGTTTAATGCAACACGTTTAATGCAACACGTTTAATGCAACACGTTTAATGCAACACGTTTAATGCAACACGTTTAATGCAACACGTTTAATGCAACACGTTTAATGCAACACGTTTAATGCAACACGTTTAATGCAACACGTTTAATGCAACACGTTTAATGCAACACGTTTAATGCAACACGTTTAATGCAACACGTTTAATGCAACACGTTTAATGCAAAAGTAGGCCCAGGGTCAAAGGGACCCGGAGATGCAGCCCCCCTCGTGTTTTAAGCTGCGCACTCAGGTTCATTTGTTAATTATACACTTATGTAACACAGCATGTTAATAAGAGTTTGAAACATTCTTCAGTAACATCTTTCCGGCAACAGGCTGCTACCGCCGTCAAAATGTCCTAATTATTTCCGGCTTCAAGGATTCTCCTTGATCCACTTTTTCACTTCAAATAAAGTTCTACACACTCTGCACTTCATATCATTTTTAAGATATGAATCTAACTTCACAATGGAAATGAAAGCAACTATTATTGAAGATCTGAAATATAGATATTAAGCATGCGGATGTATTTATTATAAAATACAGCCTTCCTGCGAAGTCAACATTACTCCTTCAAACCATTACTAAAAATCTTTCCGAACAGCAGCAACCCATCCATGCACGTCCTCGAAAAACCGCTTCGCGTGGGAACGGTTACGTACGCCAGTGTCCTTCCCCACGAAGGCAGTCCAGAATGGTAAGAAACGTTTGCCTCGTTGCAACACTACAAAAGCCTGCTTGGCCGTAATATATAGGCGGGCGCCGGCGGACGTTTTGCTAAGGTGCAAAACGTGTAGGACGAAGAGCAGATGGCAGACCGTTGAGCGAGGGTCCCACTTCGCGCTCTTTTTCTTCGTCTTTCTTCGCGGCAATAACGGTGGCACGCGCAAGCACAACCTCATGGCGAAGATCTGCGTCCGCCAGCCCGCTGTCCTCCTCGGGGCTCGGGGGCCGCCGACTACCGCCGTCCGTGTCACACGGTCGAATGCTCCGTCGAGGAGAGTCGACGCTGGTGGAATTGACGTGAAATTCCGGAGAGAACAGATGTAGGTTGTTTTTTTCTTGTTTTTTTTTTTTCGGCCGCTGTAGTGACTAACGATGCGATAAGCGAGATAAGAGACAGATGTTCACTCCCTACGAGAGCTTGCCGGGTTCTACTTCGGAACCGACCCGAGAACTCTCATTACTCAAAACTTAAACCAATCGTTGAAGGTACGAAAATTAATGATTACTTTTTCAAATAAATTAGCGAACAATTAATTTAATTAATATATTAGCATTTCTTTCGTCTCGTTTCCTGCCAATAGGCAAAAATATATGTCCCTCAAAAGGATCTTAAAATGGGGTTCCACTCGTACTGTTTCCCATACTGTTGCAACTAACAAATCGTGGAGAACCTCACGATGATTCACGCGTAAGTGATTCGCTGATATTCGCTGCGCTTATTCTATATTCGCTGATTTTCAATACCAGCATTACACTGTAAAATGTTACTTAGATATTCAATAAAATGCTAAAAATTTGCCATTCACGTCTTTAGCCGATAATAGCTTTAGCTACTCCTTTCCTTATTCATAATACATGAATTACTATCATTTGTATTCATCTTTTCAAAAATGCAATGCCTAGTAAATAAGCTTCAATGTGGTCTCGGAACGGACGCGTCGAGATGTTCTTTCCATAACGTGAAATGGAAATTTCACCACTTTCAGGCGCTGACTGTGTTCCTCAAGCATCCGGATGCATTTTAATGAAGTTTCTTTCCAACCTGACTGTATGTAAATCAACAGAAGCTTCGACTCTCAGATTAAAACACACTTGCATATGAAAAGACTCAACCTCTTTCTTCGGTTCATTGTCAAGTCTCCTTTTCTCCTTTCTTTTCACGAAACGGAAATTCTATTTTGGATTATTAGAAGAGTAAAATATTTTCCACCTACGAATGTAACAACTGTACAATTACAATAAATACAAATATTTGCAGCAAACACTTGCACATGTAATATTTGAAGTTTTATTTCCGATTCCGCGAGTGAAACAAAATTACAGACGTTTTCACCTGCCAGATTTGCAGACGTCAAGACGACAAAACTATGTAATTCATATTGTACGGAAACTTAAAAAATAGTAAAGAATAAACTTTTTTTAAAATACGGCTTCGTGAATGAAAACATACAAAACCAGACAGAGGTTTGTTATATGTTTACACACTTCATAAGACTTATTGAACCAGAAATAAAACTTCAAATATTGTACAACACTTGTTTGAAGCTCTTATTTCTAGAATATCGGCTCATGTCGGAATCACGATTAATCTACTTTGTGCGATTATCAAATACTACTTTTTCACTTCCATGATCTCTCCCAATTCTGTAGCACAAAAAATACAATATTTCCTTTTTATTCATAAAATTATACTAATTTTAGCAAATGTTAAACATTCCATCACCCATAGAACTTCACTTCTTAATGTTCTAATTTTAACGAATAGGAAACAAAAATATGCTCTGAAGGATTTCAGGAAGATGTAAGGTGAAATATTGGGGTAAATACATACTTTAGCGTCCAAACAAAAATTGTGGTTCATTCGAACTTTCGAGCTAAAGAGGAGATCAATACTCGAATAAAACCATCAGCAGATGCTGGCTCATGAAATAAAAAATCAGCACTTTACAGATGGTTTACCCAGAATGGCAATTCTTGGTAAGGAGCTTGGTTATTAGAAATATTCGGTGGGATCTAATATTTATTTTTTCAACGCTAATTTGATCTAAATGGATTGAATTTGAGCGCTGGCACGCTTTTTGCAAGTAAAATTGTTTGTAAATACATTTTATTAATTGACAAACTACATTCAAGCGTAAACCAAGCAAAAACAAAATTACACAATTTAAAAAATGGTCAATTTCATTCGCTGATCTGGGCAACGCGCTAGCCATGCTCCTTTTCCATGAAGTGCAACCGGAGCGCATCACAATGTTGTTTTTTTCGCTTTCTCCGGGCTCTTCTTTGGGGGGGGGGGGGTGTTTCTGTTAGCTACATCTATCGAGTATGTGACACTTCTGATGCACCATTAAAATCTACCATTCAATAGTCCACGTAGCCGTCGAGGTAATCACGTGAGAAATCCTATAATCATACAACTTTATTAGCAGAAAATGGCGAATTTTTAAAATTTTTGTAGGTTAGACCCGAAATAGCTGAAATTAGTCCGTATTCTATATAAATATTTTGGCAACTATATTCAGGATACTTCTCACAAATTGAATTTACTGTTTTGCTAAGAAATGAATTTTCTCACAAAGGGCTGCTCTCTTTTTTTTTTTTTTTTTTTTTACGCAAACGAAATTTTTAAAACTGGACCTAAGATGTGGCTGACCAAAAAAAAATGTTTTTTCCTTTATTAACAAATTACCTAATAAACATCACATACGTTTCCAAGGTAATTTTGAAAGTAGAATATTATAATTAATGACGTCAAATGTTTTTGAAAGATTAAAAATATTTTAATAAGCGCTTGACTTAGATATGTTTATGAAGAGACATCTTATAGAAAAGAAAATATGTCCATTTCAATGGATTTTGATTTTCTAGATGCCATGTTGGCAATCTAGAAACTCTTCATTATTACTAAAAAAGGGTTTCCATTCGTACGTAGAAAGTTAGAAAACTAACAAAACAGAAATTGGCAGAAAAGGAATGCTAGGGCGGAATGAAGAATATGAATGTAATATTCTCTACGACCTATTCCTAACTTCATAGGCACTCCTTTCTCATTAATTCATGAGAATTAAGTTTGCGAAGTTTACTTTTGGCACTAAAATTGAGCAGGACACAGTAAGTAACGTACGGTCCTAATAAAATCAGCAAGAATAGGTTTCACATTTACATAGTAAATTCGGACCAACCAATTTACTTCACACCAGTTATTATATTTAATATAATTTATTATATTGTAATCTAATAAACGCAAAACCTAAATGGACAATGATTTTTTTTAGGAATTTCAAAACTTTAGTTGTGGATTTCTACGGAAATATGATGCCGGTTGATAATGTAGCTTTAAATTCATCAAGGGAAAGGTGATAATTCCCAACAAATGAAAGCTGGGTGATAGTGCCTCACAGATGCTTCTATTGCATTTTCAGAATAATAATTTTTAGTTCAGCGATGCGTGAAAATAAGATATCTTAGTAGTGTATAACTATTCTTGAAGATAAAATTATTTCCTCTTACGCTCTTCAGTTGCCATTTATCTTTTATGGTTCTTTTTTCCTCTTCCTTTCCCTAAAGAAAGACATTCAAAAAGGTATTGTGCGTCATGGAAATGCTCTTCTGAAGCATTCAATGACAGTAAGGAGGAGTCTGCAACACTTCACATTGTGAATCTCACGCTAAATGATTTGCATTGAAGCGGTGATGGGAGTATGTAGTTCTGCACCGGAAAATACACTGCAGACGAGCCCCCGCATGAAGAAAAGCAATTTGAACCTGAAATCTTCAACGAAGCTGGAGAAACCGACAGCACCTCCAACTTCACAATCATTCACATTTATGAATAGATTACAAGAAAAACGAAAAATGAACATCATATGTTCAAGGACTGTTCCTCGTTGCGCTGTTCAGGGTTCTTTGCAATCTGACGGAAAGCAATTCGATACGCTTCTGAAAATTTACATCGATTACACTCAAACGAGGTAGCCATAATATCCCTACTGGATTTACTTCCTAGATTCTCGCGTGCGTGGTCAATAGAGGATAATTTTCGCATGCTTTCTACGGCATAACGTCCACTCAAAACGTCCTACAAAACGGAATACAATTAATGAAAATATTTAATCATCTAACTCCCAAAGAAAAAACAACAACCAGAAACCTCGCCCATGCCCGTTTGTTTCTTCCGGGCGGCTCGCCTCGGCTCCTTTGTTCAGTTGAAGAAAAAACAATAGCACGAACTTCCGAACATCGCAACGGAACCCGTTACTCCGTGTGCTGTACCCGCGCTCGCGCTCGCGCGCGCTAAGCGCTTTGTTCGTGGCTAAAGGCCAGATAAAGGTCGGCAAAAGGCCGCTTCGCTTGCGTTTCTCCCGCGGCGAAGGGGCTCCCCTCCGCACCCCCGCGCGCCCAGGCCCGTCCGTCGCCTGGCTTCGCCTGGCCTCGCCGGGCCCCGGCCCCGGCCCCGGCCCCGCCCGCACAAAGCCAGGAATTTGGCCCCCGCGTCCGACCGGCCGCCTCTTCGTTCCGTTTCGTCTAGGGAGCGAGGGAAAGCGACACCTAACAGGTCCCTCCGCGGACTCTGCGGAGTGCGCTGGCGTTTTTTTATTTTTATTTTTTTTAAATAAAGCAATGTCTCTTCCACAGTACCCCTGTGATTGCGGGAATTTATTTTTTATAGTTCTAACACATTAAACTACTGTCTTGCTAGAGGATGGAGAAAGGGGGACTGTCTTAATAACCAAAATTTTAATTTAATTTAATCTCATTGTAAAGTTAAAATGCCTACAGTTTGGCATGCCTGACTTGCAGTAAGAAAGTCTTAACAAATTGAAGGATTTTTTTCTTTCCTGCTTTTTGTGAACTTGTTTCAAATTTATTTATTTATTTAAATTCACATATCATTGACACTTGGTGCTGGTGTAGGTTTTGGGAAGCGCGATCCCGAGAGCGTTTCGAACAATTCACAATTCGTTCCATTGTTTGTATCTTCGTAGCTTAAAGAATCACGTACACTTCCCACGCGAACGAGTTTATCTTCATATATTTGCATAGATATTCTGTTCCTCCAATGATTACTACAATCGAAATTCTATTGCCAAGTTACACGACGATACAGTATGCATGGTGTAAGATACACAATGTTCCTCCGGTGTTATTACTACGACCACACGAGTCTTGAAAATATTCCCGCATCGAAGTAACAGAAGGTCTCCAATGCTACTTTCTAAAATGTTCTAAGAGCCTTATACGGGAGGCCCGCTCAACTCGCGTCAGTTGCTCATCGCGCAGCCGCAAGCCCAGAAATTGGGGCCGCGAGCGGCGTTTCACTGGCAGCCGCCTCTCCTGGCCAGCGCGCCACGAGCTTCGGGAGGGACAGAAAAGGACCGAGACGATACTTTTACGCCAAGAGAAGTTTCTGAAAATCTACCGCAGCTCACAGCTGTCTCCTTATTGCACATTAATGTACCGCGGATAAAATTGAAAGATGGTAATGAAAACTCGGATAAACTAGTGTCTACTCACTCATAAACCAAACCTGAATAGTTATTTAAACACTAAGGGCGTTATAAAGATTCTAATAATCGAGTGGCGACAAAATGCCCTATGATTTTTTGTCGCCAGATATCGCTACAACCAATTAACGCCCGTGGTACACATACAATTTTATTTTTTAACAAATTTTACTGATTCAGATTTACTTATTTACTAATTAACTGGATGTTAATTTGACTGTCTTTTCAAATTCCCCTCCTATAATTCCCTCCATAAGAGAATATTACACTGTTTTCATATTTCTCTAGTAACCACAATTCTTTTGATGACGCAGGTAAGTTATGTAGTGTAGATCAAGCTCCATATCGAAGCAAGCTATAACGTATCAGTAAATATATATATATATATATATATATATATATATATATATATATATATATATATATATACACTCAATTTTGTAAACTGAATATTTCGAAAGTATATTTTATAATAATAAAATATTTGGATACATAATTTTCAATTCCAGGTCCAGCCACATGTACAAAGAAAATATTATACAAACATTTATCAATTCCAAAAAAATGCACTACCTTTAGTCTTCAGTAAACGACCTGTACACACTTTCAGCCCACAGGTCCCAAGCTTAAATCTTCCCTACCCCTCCGAAAGCGACCATCTCAGCTCCCGAACGACGCGAGCGGCAGAGCACACGCGCGTTCGCCTGAGGCCAGCTGAACTGCCTTCTTATACGGCAATGAGATGCTACGTAATTACAAATTACATACAATGTGTACGATTAAAATATAACAAGTTATCTTCAATTACGATGTTTCGATAACGCAATGCAAAGTTAATTCGTAAAGCGGAAAAAGAAAAATCCAATACTTGACTATATGTGGAATTTTAAGCAATAAAAGCTTTAGAAATCATTTCTCTTCACATCTTAACTTCGTATCAATTAGCTTTTGCTGATTTTTCACACAGTTTAAATTCTTTTTTCCGTCAAGTACAGCTTTACGAGCTGCAATTAATCACGATCCGAGTCCAAGGGTGCCACCAATACTAATTGGCAACAATTTGCCTCATGAGCACAAATATTTCCTTTCTTCAGCAAGATAGAAAACTTTTTTTCAACGCATTTCTTGGAATGGAGAAAGTGACTTCGCGGAGACAGTCCGGTTTATCTCTTGTCTCCAAGCTCCGCGTTCTTTGCGAATTAGCGTCTCGATGTTCATATCCCGGAGCTACAACCTGCGACATTTTTATGACTCCGTCGTTCAAGGGCGAGATTAATGACATTACCCTTCATAAAAATGGATGCAAATTAAATGAAATCGAAACTGCTAAAAAAATACGAAAAATTATCAAAAAATATGGTCACAATTTAATGATTCAATTATAGATTTGTATCCTGCATTTGAATGTTATGTTTCAAAATTACAATTCATTGACTGAATAGACAATCACTTTTTGACGAAGCAAATTTCGTTTTACAAAATACTAGTTATTTTTATTAATTAAGTTCGTTGCGTAAGAAGATTTTTTCGACAGCAAATATTTCGTCTGTTTTGAATTCATGCCCAATTGCGATTTTTCTGAGTAATAACTCAGGGAAGGATTTTCACTATTCTATTTTATTCAATTACATTACCTCATTTTACAAAATTACAATTTTGAAATTTCAGCAACCTTAAAATTTAAGATAGACTACTTGATCGATACTTCAAATTTAACTTTACAATTTTGTACCCTTGTAACCATCACATTCGTCGACATTCACTGAAAGTCCAAAAACCCTCAGAAGACGTGAGAACGTTTCAACCTGTTCCGCCTTCACTCCGAATAAAATGGGAACCGCTCTCAGAACTAAAACTTGACCAGAAAAACCGATTCCGACGCTACGGTCCGCCGTAGACGCGGCGGCCTCGCGAGGATGTAGGCGGGGCGGGGAAGGGTGAGGAAGGGTGCGGAGGGGATAGCGCAACAGCCAGCTGCAGCCGGGTAACGGGGCGCCTGGCGCCACGCCGGAGCAGCGGGGCCCCGGGAGTGTAGAGGGGGCAAGGGGGGGGGAGGCAGGACGGGCAGCGCTGCGGTACAGAGGCGCGGCGTCGATGCAGGGCGCCCGAAAGACCGCTTCCTCGTCCTGGTTCGCATTGCACCAAACTTTCGTATTCCACGCGCACGAACGTGTTTTCCGTCGAGAATTCCGAATTCGAAATGAATTAGTGAGGCAGATCAAGTTCATTTGTAGATTTTTCGAAAATTACTATAATTTTGCGAAACTAATTAGTTTCGAAGTCTGGAAGACGGCACAATTTTAGTAGCAATATTAAAAATAATACAAACCCGAGGGCATCATGTACTAGGAAATTCATTAGAAAAAAATAACTGCGACGAAATCTCTTTCCAAATTTTTAAAGAAATTACAAAAGTTATTTTAAAAAGTTAACGTTTTCATATACATAAGAGTAGTAGCAGTACAACTCATTTTAAATATATCATTAGCAAACTGCGTCAAAACAGCAGACTTGCCAAAACGAAAATAAATCCACAGTGTTGCATGATAATCCTACCGATTAGAAACTGGTCTGACATCACCAGGGAGCAAGTGTAGTGTGTCAGACACCAATTTGCATGACTCAGCGAGACTTGACATCATACTTCTCAGTCTTCATTGAAGTTTCCAACAAGTTGATAGAGTATCACACACACTTTCCACAAAAATCTGAACAGTTGTAGACACAATGTTCTAGTGACGCAGTTTCAAACTACAAAATTCTGACATTTCGCGAACGGAAAGGAACGTACCGAAACTGAATTTCATGGAACTGTGCCGATAAACTTTAAGCTCAATTTTTGTATTAGCAGTTTCGTCTCTATGGAAAAAATCCATTAAACCTCTTCACATGTGAACCTTATCGTGGAAAAATTATGCATTCGCTCCTATAAAATACACCTCTTATCAACTGTATACTTAGATATCTACATATATATATATATATATATATATATATATATATATATATATTAATCAGCTTCATATTTGTTATTTTGCACATCAAAACAACCATTTTGTGAAATTCATTCATATGGGAATACAGAGACACCGAGTCCGCAACACATTCGCGTATTCTCACTCCCCACTCAATGTTACTCTCCGCATTGCGGTTATCCATGAGGAGGGGGCTAGTTTACAGGTGGGGACGATCCGGGACGAAGGTGTAAAGCATAAGGCCGACGTGGCAGCCGCACCTCGCTGCACAGCGCAGTGAGTCAGTCGGTGAGATGGCGGGCCAGCGACCCAGCTGGCCTCCCCGCCCGCCGTCGCCAGCGCTGCTGCCGCCGCCAGCGCCCGCCTGGCCTTTAAAACCCGTTGACCCGGCGCCTTTCCTCGCATTCTGAGTCAGCCACCACCGCCAACACTGCCACCGACACCCGCCCACTCGCCTGTGGCGTGCCGCCCGGCATATGTTCAAGCCACCCACGAGAACCCTTCACTCAAAAGACTCCATCTTTCAGAATTAACGCTCTCTTCAAACGCGATTTACAGCTTTAAGAAATTCACCACATTTTAAAACAACTTTAAGAATGTGTGCAAGACTTAATATATATTAAAAAAACTAATCGTTCTACAACAGCACATACTGTCTTCTATTATTGGTATCAGTGAAGTATTATTATAATATTGAAAATTTTATCTTAGTAACACTTCAGCCATCCTCACCAAAATGCACCAGAACGAAAATATTCATCTTTAATTTGATGAAAATTAAAATTGTTTAATGAAAATGGCTTTCTGACCTGAATTCGGTGCATTTTTCTCTATTCTCACATTCTAAAAAATACCCAGGCCACGATTTCTAGCTTAACGGACGAACTTAACTTTCCTTAACTTTCCGAACTCTGCTTAATCCGGAGTCAGAACCACTCAATTCGTAATTCTTAATACTGGTGACTAACACATCACAGCTCAAGATTACGTGAAAGCTACAATTTTTGTTTTAAAAGTGTACACGAAATAAAATATCTAATATTGAGGAAAGACATCCTAGCTTTAGAGGTTTGCAAACAAATATTCAACTTTTGCAATTTTCGAAATTCTAATTTCACACGTAGTAAAAGTCATTACTTAAAAATTAAGTTTGAAGAATAAATTTCATTAAGACAAAATGGTATCTTGAATTACGTAATCGTAGGAGGTTATCGAAAACATTTAACATTTTTGAAAATTTCAAAAATTCTGAACTTTGACTGAAAATCGGACCTACGCCACTTTTATAAGAGTTTTCTGCTCTATTCGAGCACACAATTTAAAGAAATCATTTGGAGCCTTTGAGAAAATGTCGAAGCTTAATGTGTAGTACCTCCAAAATTTAAAAAGATTCATTTTAAATCCTCAGGGACTCGTGCACAGCCAGATCGATCCGGAAACATTGTTCTGAAGAACATTGTGTTTACTATTTATGCACTCGTGTTGTTCACAGAGAGCGCGAGGGATTTTTAAAAACATTTTCGGTATTAAGGCCTCACAAAACGCAGGTTCTACCTACACTGTGTATTCGAGAAAGCGATTTACTTATATAGGAGCAATAAAAATCCACTGTTCTCTATCAGGGTACCACATAACTTTCTGTCGAAATATCGACTCATTTCCCTTCAGGATTGCATAACTTTCTATAAATTCCTTATGAGAAAAGGTAAAAAAACAATTATTTATAATCTGTGTAATTCGTGCGTTCACTCCCTCTGATAGTGGAAGACCACAGTAGAACAGTAGTGGAAGACAACAGTACGACAACAGTACAAAATGTTCCCCATCTTTACAACTCCTCCGTACAAACTCTACAAACGTTCATCACCAATCCTCAATTTAGAAACCTTATACTACCCCATACACCATATCCTAAGAACCCCCCCCGCACACTCGCAAAAAACACCCCCTGGACATCATGCAAATCCCTCCTATAATAACCTAGGCCAGAGGGAGAAAAACAAGACCAAACTACCAAGACGTATTTCACATCAGACTGACTCGCTACTGACCCACTATGAACCCAAGACAAACCCGATAAAAATATTCCTTCCCCTCCTACATCCCATTCCATTCCCCACCCACATCCTTTCCCCCATCCTCAAGCCCCCTAACAAAACAACCCGTCACTTCACCACCCAGACTCCCGATTCCAGTCCCTGTACGGGGAAGAGGGGTCGCAACACATTAGAAGACGACTGGAACAAATAAATATGAACGAAGAGTCTCATTTAAGCGACAGGCGGACCATTCAAGCACATCCTGGTTTCTGTTCTGTTCTGTTCTGTTCTGTTCTGTTCTGTTCTGTTCTGTTCTGTTCTGTTCCTGTACTATTGGGCAAAATGTCCTGAAAGTGCAGGAGGAGGGTAATAAACACTTCTTAGCATACCGAATAGAAAACATTCAATTTCCCCCGACTGAATCCAGAGCTGTTGAGCCTGGAAGAGCGATTCCTACGTACTGAGTCCATTGCGAGGCGCCTACCCGGCACCAAAGTGAGATCTCATGCTGAGGAACAGTGACCGTCACCGCTGCTGCTGCTGCTGCTGCTGCTGCTGCAGCACTTCCGCGGCTGTCGGCCCACATCACGCCGCCGACAACAATGAAGTACTGCTACGCGAGGGGAGGCGAGGCACGGAGAGGCTCCGGCACGCTGCAACTACTTAGCGTGATTTAGCAAGTGGAGAATGACGCGCTGTTGATGGAGTCGTGCCGCTCGCCGCCTGGTCAGCTGACCAGGGATGGAGGATTGGGCCGCGCTGCGCCTGTGTGGCTCACGTGCATGTCACATGGCACAGCCTTATTTTTATTTATTATTTATATATTCATTTACATGATTTATGCATTCATTTTTTTTACAAAAAAAATTGATGCATTCAGTTACGAGGAAAATAACTAGCCTTGCTACGTCGTAAATGTATATCAAAAATGAAAAGTTATTACAGACCTCTGTGGAGGATACAAGTTGAATTTATTGTTAGGAAGGAAAAAATACCCATCACCATTTTCTTTGTTAATAAGAGGATACTTGGCAAAGGCTAAGCGAACTGGTGGTGGTGGGGGAGGGGCATCATTGTCTACAAGTTTTTAAAGAAGTTAAATGTAAATTCAATTTGTATTTTGATTTAATTAAAATAAACCAATATTCGTTTCAAGTTTTTTGTACGATTTACACACCCATTTTAAACATTTTTAATGTCAATAAGCAGCAAAACTAACGTGGTGTATAGGGTGTAGTGTATAGCTGAATTTCCTGTTCGCATGCTAAGCGAGGAACATTCACGAACGCAAAGAGACTACCACCACCATGCGAACATACACAGAATAAAGCAGTACATGACAAACAAGATAAAGTAATAGAACGTGATAGACGTGTCGAAATCAACGTTTGGGGCACTTCAATTTTAAAAACTAAGACCGACAAATTTCGGTTCAATTCGATAGCCTTCTCAATCCTCGTTTGGATACAAACCCTTGTAGAATCGCAATTTTTTTTTAAATCTCCATTGTTGACCGTATTGCCACGTCCCTAGGTCGGCGCAAGAAGAGTCTCTTCGTAAGCTGAACTCTTCGTTGCCTTTGAAGGTCGCCGTCGCGGTCTTAGCACCGGCGTCTGCCGGGCGTCGCCGAGCTCCGGTTAGCACGAGGAAGCACATCGCTCTGTTTTTACGGCACCTTCTTCCCCGACTACAGCCTCCTTGAATTCCTCGATGCGGTGGCCGCACATCTGACCCTTCTGTGCATCTACCGAATACGTGTGCGATATCTAAATGTCGACACTTTCGAACTCATTGACAATGTCAATATCGAAAGTGGTGTATCGACTCGGAAAGGCAGAGGGAAGGAATGGATGAAAAAACCCACAACAGTGAAGAATTTCCAGTTAGTCCCGGAAAGAGGATTATATTTTATCTACTCCCTGAACATCGCAAGAACTTAACGAATCAGTTCATCACTTAACACAATTAATTTATACAATTATTAATATGCAAAGGGTCGATAAATTCAGCGGCCGATCCAGAGGAGCAGAAGATCTGAGATGGCACCCCCGTATTATTTTTAGAGACATAATGTAAGGTCATTATCATTTGTCATCCGTCTTCAACTTTATTTAAAACAAATTAAAAATTAAGTAAAACTATAATATTCCGTATAATAATTAT
Organism: Gryllus longicercus; assembly: GCA_038098605.1. Lineage (NCBI taxonomy): Eukaryota > Metazoa > Arthropoda > Insecta > Orthoptera > Gryllidae > Gryllus > Gryllus longicercus. Next base: position 222,238 of record JAZDUA010000979.1, on the reverse strand, counting down.
GATTGCTATGGTGATGGATTTTGTGTTAATTTGCATTTTATACGTATAAAATAATATACGTTGTGCACAGTATTACCGTAAGAATTGATACTTAGAGCATCTGCCCCGACACGACTTCGTTTTTAATAAATCTCGATAGCGTGTACAGAATCGAACAGCCTCCGGCCCGAGGAACTCCAAGAGCCTCTGCGGGCGCTGTTCGTCTTGCGCCGATCGGCCACCTGCGCGCAATCCAGGCGCCCCAGCCACCTGGGCGCGCGACGCCGCGTCCCGGCTGCGCCCGGCCCCGTTCGCGGCGGAGAACACCGATTCGGGACGATCATGCGGAGCCCCGCGCCGCGCGCCGTGCCCGAACAACGTTGGGCGGCATGCAGACAACTGCGCGGATAGTAATCCGCCCTCCCCTTCCGTCCTTTCACGTGCGGAGAAACAATGCAAATCTGGCGAATATAATTAGAGGAGGCAAGTGCTTCACCCGACTTGTTATCTTACCACTCACCAATAAAATAAACTCTAATAAAAAAATTATTATTATTATTATTATTATTATTATTATTATTGGCCTGCAGCAGCAAAAATGTTGAGCAAGAAACCAAAAAAAAAATGGTGTTAAAAAAAAACAGCGCACACACTGCTAAAGGAAATCAAAAAGTCTACTGCAATGTTATTTTTTTTACATACCACGAATAGCAACAAACGTTGCTGCTCTATGACAGCATGTGAATAGCAAATATAAGATGGCGGTTGGACTCTTCCTTGAAGCCTTAATACCGCACGACGTCCGCTGTATCGTAAGCAGTGACTCAGAGTATGGAAATTCAGTCGGTACGCACAGACTGAGATGAGGCGAAATAACACTAATATTTGCATTTTGCATTCAAAATCGAAACGGCTTCAAAGTTTTAGGATTTTTCTGGAGTTCGTGGATAACAATGAAACCAAAGATACCTCTTGCATTGCAGGAGGCTACATAGTTTCTTTTCAATATCTACGCGCATTGGAAATTAGTAATACACTTGACAAAATCTACTTAACTTGTCAACTGGCTCACGTGCTGGCAGGAATATTCTCTTAACACAAGCTCCATTTCTTGACAGAACCAATGTTCGAAGAATCTGGGATACACATGGGAGAAGGGGAGGGAGAGCGAAATACGAAACCGCCCGACTAGACGTAACGTAAGGAGTCGATTTTCTTTCTCTTATTACAATCGACACCGTCACACCGTTGGATCTGCGGAGTCGACGTGAGTCCAGAACGGGTGCGTCAGGCTGTTGAAAACTGCTCGAGGAGGTGGAATCGCATACTTTTCCTGCAAGACACCGCACACCGCACAGTTTCTGAAAACTCCCATGAACATTGTTTTTCTCTCGAATGTTTCTATTGCAAGTGATAGAGCTCACTTAAAAGCCATGTGAACTCGAAACTCGCCCAAATACAAAGGTTTGTGATATTACTAAAACAGTAGAGCATTTCCATCTCTCGCATAATAGGATACATTTCTCTTCACATATTTGATTGAACAACCACGTTGAACAACCATGATTGATTTGCTCTCCTTCATCAAAGCACAATCGACAGCACCTTTTCTTTTCCCAATTCTCCATCGACTACTTTAAAACAGCGGCCATTGTAACAAAATCCCACGAAACTGTTGATCGTAAAAGAACAAGGAAACGTCTCAAAACACTTTCAGGGAAACGATACTTTTAAACAGCATTTCTAGAATAAATTATGCACGTTATGGAAATTAATTTAGTGTAAGTATTCGCAGAAATAGGCATGAATTCATACTGAGCCATAGCGAGCGGAATCCTACTTGCTATAAAGCTCACAGGGCTTGACCAGAAAGGCCAAGACGTGCGTAATCTTTCGTCACAGCAGCCACTCTTGCAACACCAGAGACATGCACGACATCCAACCCATGCATGCATCCTCCATTTATGATGTTCAATCCATATAGGGCTCAGAAAACCACCAACGTTGAACGGTCCATATCTATAGCTGATCGCGCAATGTATCGCGCTCACTAGTCGAAGCCAGACCACTTTCGATTGGTAGAGCGAAAATTGCGAAATAAAACTACCCGAGATGCGATTTACATTTAGGAAGTATTGTTGTACTTACGCTTCACAGTACGGCCGCTTATCAAATCCTTTGTAGTTCCGCATGTTCAGGGTCATGTTGCAAACCTGACACTTGAAGCACTGTTTGTGCCATATCTGTAACAAAATAGGAAAAAAATTACTTTTAATGGATTTTACACAAAATTAAAACACAAACCATTGAATTATATAATTTATATTTTCTGGCTATCCAATTTGCGTTAGTACGTTGAAACCAAAATATTTAGCATATATGATTACATTAGTATTATATTACAAGACCAATACTTTTAAACCCAGCCAGGTAGCTCAGTTGTAGAGACAGGCGAGTTGCTGTTTGGAGCCGCAACACGATATCATCAGAGTCAATTTTTTTAACATTCTTGCTTCCCTCTCCGAAAAAAGGAAAAAAACAACAACAATATTTCAGATGTTATCGCGCGTTCGCGCGGGAATCGATTTTGCATTTGTTTTTCCTCGTAAGTAAAAGGAAAATATCTCTGAAGCATCATGATTGTGAACTAGGGTACACATAACTAGGTTATAAATAGATCCACTTCCATCAGATTTCAAAGATCACTGGCACGTCATTTTGGAGTACTGCCAACGTTGAAAACAACAATTTAATCGTTTGGAAAAACAAAACAATCTCCAATTTCGAGTACATTCTAACATCGCTCAGTCCGCAGCGGCCAGAAAAAGGGGATTAACTGGGTAGCGGGTGAGAGGGAGGCTGGCCGCGGGATGCAAATTTGGCAAATCTTGCTGGGTTGGGTCCCCGTTTGTGCACGAGCGTTTTCATTACGAGTGCTAGATAATGACGAACCGTGACATTTATATTATTGCGGAAATACTCTATGACGTGCACCTCTGGGTAAGTGCGTTTTGCCAAGGGTTTTCAAACACTTTTCGTCCACGCTTCCTTTGACCTACACGAAACTTCCCGCGACTCTCCTGGTGACACGTTTCAAACATAAGGTTTAATATAGATTTACTAAAGATTCAATACAAATGAGTGATACAATACGCTACTGGTAAACGACTTGCCTGGTTCAATTACTCCACAATTAATTAGTAAAATAAATAATATACATTACATATAACATGGTATAATAGTACACAATTTTGTAGACATAAATGACACATTAAAGTAAATCAAATCTAAAGATAATTTTAATAATCACTGCGACGCCCCTACCATATGGTATATAATCATGGCGACGCCCCTCGGGGCCGCGACGCACAGTTTAAAAACCCCTGTGTTATGCAGATATAGCCAAATGTACAATGGTTATCAGTAAGCCACATTATCCTGTTCATTAATCAATTAAAATTATTAAACTACAAAGCTGTAAGAACAACACACATTTGGGTTTTCCGACGCCTTTGCGTGACAATTTATTAATTTCTCTTTCAATCCGCCAAACGAAATATGAATAGTTATGGAATAAAGAAGTTTGAAGATACGTCAACTACTGAAGTCCCTCGCCCGCAAAAAACAAACAAACTTTATGGCAACTACGAACATTTAGGGCAATCTGGCATCCCCCTTATCAAGCTTTAATATAATCCTTTGTGTCAAAGAGTCTGCCGAGACATCCGAGAATCATTGACCCGCAATACTGATCGTTCGGTGGGCCGGAATGCACAAATGATTTCTAGAATCAGCACTGGTGCAAATTATGAGTAAAGGAACGGGGTACTTTGCGGAATACGAGAGATCTCCAAATAACAAACGGGTGGTTTGTCATGGACAGAAACCAGTTTCAGTTACCGCAAAACAGCGAACGGAGCGGGTCGAGGCTTCGAAGCCCGGTGGGGCGAGGTGGCAAGCGCCCCTGTCGCCCCTAATGCCTAATGCAGCTACCCACCGGCCGCGTCTCAAAAGGCCAACAGGTTGCACAAGCAGGCGCCGGCGCTGTGCAGCCGCTATCGCCACGCAGCCGCCACGTGCTTCGCGCTTCCTAGATAATCCCTCTCCCGCAATAAATCTGCCAGACCTGTCCTTCCTCTCGTGAGACGAACGAAGGACCCGAGAACACGCCTTCCTCTGCTTTTGCAAGGCGACTGAAAATTTAAAAAAAATATCGTGTTTCCCAGTTTCCAATTGCGGCATACGCAAGATTTCACAAATAGTAAATCACATTTTAAAAATACCAGAATGTTGTACTCGCCAAAACTGAAGGCATTTTTTCGTGATTAGTGAACCCCTCACTCTTCATACAGTCGCAAGGGTGGACTCACAGGCACTTCGTAACGACGAGGTCCGATTTGTAACATGGGGGTGGGGCAGGGTTGGACTCTCAGCTTTTTACGAGTATTCGCAGCCCCCTCTGAGCGCTGTCCTCGGACTGAAATTTGGATCAGCCAATTTTGACAGTGTTTGGCCTTCCCTGAAACCTAAAACTCCAGCTAGGAGGTGAAACTCTCCGCTGTCGGTGTGAATCCCTTCTCGATTTTCCCTTTTCAAAGAGTTCAGGATCACCAACGAAAAGCCCAACGCACACTGTCCACCAGGTTTTCGCCCCTTTGCGGGTGTTCCTGCCGCGCTGGAACCTCAGATCCGGCACAGACTTACGTCGACTTGGTTTTCCCCTCCTCAATCTGCCAGCGGGGCACCGCCTCAGCCGAGATGTGCTCGAGACTCCTGTCTGGTTCCCCGCCATAGTAATGTAATGCATCGCCGTGTATGTGTGGAAGGGGAGAGGAAAGGGCAACCATGAAAAAGATCGCGCGCGATCCTTGGTGCGTTTAAGTTTCTGCTCCAGCATGCACCTGCTTGATCCACGGAGAGCTACCGATCACAGCAGCCGGCGGCTAGAATTATCCTAAAAAAGCAACAATTTGACCTAGTTGTGTGGTCTAGCTGTTGTCGAAAATTTACCAACGTCGAGACTCGATTCCTAGGACCTCTCGATCAGAAACGCTGCAGTAAGAATGCTGCGAAAACACCTTTCTTTACTTCTGCATTGTGAACATGGTCGAGAAGTGATCTCACAGCATTGGAAGCTGCTCGCACTCTCGTATCTGCGCTCCACCAGGAAGGAGAAACCGCATTCCCAAGAACTACCGTCGGCAACTTTTCAGACATTGCGGCTCACTCAATTTGCAATATAAAATATAGAAGACCACTAACAATTTTTAGAAGAAAATATTAAAAGAATTTTCTGCAATTAGCCTTTGTTCCAGGCTTCATGAAAATTTTATTAATTTATTTTTGATTGACGGTATAATTATGTTACTATGAATGTCTGTAGAAATAACTTTACATTATGGTAACTTTCTGTATGATACAATCTGACAACACTGGGTGGAGAGCAGACTAAAATCAAATGAGATAATTTGAAATTTCTACTTCCACGAGTATAAAGTTTCTGCGAAACCCAATCGTGCTCACTGCCTTTGAGGCACACGTTTTGAAAGTCACCTTAACATTTTGCAACAAATCAATTCGCAATGTATTAGTTCTATTTCAAATATAATAATAGACTAAAACACTTGGAAAATGTTATTAAATGAGAATTTAAATAATATCAGGATTTCTTTACGGACCATTAAAATGACGTCACGAACCACCGGTAGCCGACCGCTGCCCTAGATTGTTCGGTTCTTCAGCATTTACTACTTCGACATCAGTTTCTTACCTCAAAGCAAATGTCAAAGAGTTAAGTATTTACTTGAAGAATGTGATTGTCCTTGATGTATCAATGGTCCCAGCCTCAGCAGTTGACGGTACAAGCTGCTCTTTAAAGGCATTACGAAAGGTAAATAGAGTTAAATAAAGTTACAATTTACGGAAAAGTAAGAGTTCTCCGTGAATATTTTCGGCATGAGTTACCAGGGCCAATAGGATATACAAATGGTAAACACCAGAACTGTGTAAGTGACATTTTATAAATTCTGAGAAAACTATTTTAGGCTATATTTCAGTGGCCATGTACGTATTTCCATGGTTTTAATGAACAATTGAAATGTCGTGGTTTTAATGATGAAAGAAAGCACCACCACTATACAGTAACATTGACTTAAATAAACAGATTTCACAGAATTTATAAAACGTCACATATACCGTCCTGGTTTTCACCCATTCATACGCTGAGACAAATTTAGTAGAATGTACTAAACATGTTCAGTAAGCGATGATTTAGGAAATACAATTAATCCTGTAGTAAGGTTCATTAAACACGTTTTAGTTTCGTTCAGGAAATCAAACAAATTCTAAATCATAAGAGAATGAACAAAGAATAGTCAGTAGTACTATATTTGTTTGGTAGATAAAAATCATTCTGTGAGATGTACGTTTCGTGTCTTCATACTGCTTAGTAAGCGCGCGTCTTCCGCAATCAGACCAATTCGAATTGTTATAAAGCCCGCGTGAACTGTGAGAAATAAGCGCTGTATATTACGTTATATAAATGGCGTGTTTATTATTTTATTGATTTTAAATAATTATGTTATATGCTAAACTAATAGTCTAGAAATACCGTCGGTAGCCAAATGTGTGCAGCCAGCGTCCGTATCTGTTTTAATGGGCTAGGGTGTCTGAGATAAACGAGATAAAATCCACGGTGCCGAAAGATCGGTGACCGGTCGCGAACTCCCGTTACTACGTGTCTGAAGCGATAGAAAGGAAATATTCCGTTTCACTTTTCTGCTTAATATGGCTTAACTGAGCAACATTTAGTAATTCATGAAAAGGAACTATTCGTTTAGTTCTTTTCACTGCAATGTGTTTAGTAAATATTACTGGATGCATTAGTCAACGCACCGATTAGTTTACTTATCTCCACTAAATGTTATTCGTCATGGGTTACGATCTGTTTAGTAAACATTACTATATGTGCATTAATGTATTTAACTAAACAGTAGTTTCGTGTACGTGACAAAACACTGTCATTCCAAAATGTACTATAACGTTTAGTTCAATCCACTACGTGATGAATTGTATGAAATAAAAATTTTCTCCGTGTACATCGGAATATATCTCGGAATCTAGATTCGTATGAGCAAGAGTGAATTTTGCCAATTTTCATTTGATGCACGTGCAATTTGCTCAATAATCTCATCGCAATGTTTTACGCAATTACATTAAACTTAGAAATAGAGCACTTTCTTACATTCCAATCTAAGATGCAAACCATTGATTTGGTTCTGATTGCCCCATCGTCTGCAGAAAGCTATCTTGCAAATAGATTTCATTATTTTCTTTACATTTCTTTAATAGAATCCTTTCAACAGAATTTTAAAATTTTGCTCATAGTTTAGCAGCTTTTGCTGTTAGGGGACGCTTGCAGAAATGTGTATTTGCACTAATGTACTCTTCATGAATACTTTAAACATTCAGTAGGTACGTTAATTGGTCTAAAACAAAAAAAAACAAAAAAAATAATAATACTTTCACAAATAAGTTACTGAAAACTATTTTACAGACCGCCACTCGGGCCTCTGCTCCAGAACCGACACACGGGCCACCCTGAGTGACATCTGAACGTTACGCATTGGCTCGAGCATACGGCTTGAGTGGTGCCACCGCGGGAAACTTGTTATGCCACCGACTTGTTAAGCGCGTATGTATCAAACTAGGGCAAACGTTCGCGCTGGAGAGAACAGTGGTGTCAGGCAAAATAGCTCGACTTGAACGCAAGTTAAAAAGCGACTCGAGATGCCAAGACGTTATGAGTGAAGTGGGGCACTTCACAATCTGATTGTGAAAGCAGGAACATCCCACGTCCCAAGTCTAGGGAAGTACGCCAAATAAAAACCTCTTCGTCATTAGGGGATTGCGTCTCCGCGGCCTTTGCTGGCATGCAACGTGACTCCAGCGAAAATATGTGGGATGTTTTCTTCCTTTTAATGAAGTAGTCAATATCAACACGAAAGCCACGATTAAAGTCTGCTTACCAGAGTCCAATAAACCCTAATAAAGGAATATTTTGGATTATTGTCCGAGTAAGCATATTGTATTTTTACTACAGATGTGACTATTTGACATTTATTAATGTGATCGTAGATATAGTTTTATAACAATGTATTTATTTTATTTAGGCCTCATCGTTACGTTCATATAAAGCCGAGTTAACCACGAAGTTCCAAACACGAGCACACAAGCATGCAATCGACAAGTATTAAATATTTATGTAGTCTACAACCAGCGTTTGTTGATGATTAATATTTAAAGAAAGTAAATTCAAAAATTGAAATTGTGAACCAATCTTAATACAAATTATAATTACTGAATTAGCGCTAAGTCTTTTGGCGTTCCATTGCCTCACAATTGTCATGCGAGTATTTGCAACAACCGAACGTAATTCAGTCATTACTTGCCAACGATTTTATAACAGGAAAAATATCTGACAAGATCAATATTTAATAGATCTTTACGCGCCAAGGGCGTTATATGTGTTCTAATGATTGAGCGGCGACAAAAAGCCGGAAGGCCTTTGATCAGTTAACACCCAAGTTAACCCAAGTAATTTTAATGACTCAGATTGACTTATTTACTAATTAACAAGTTTAACTTAACTGTTCATCTTTTCATATTTCCCTCCCACAATTCCCTCATTACGAGAACGTTTAACACTATTCACCTGTTTTCATATTTCCCTTGTAGTCACAATCCTCCCGATCCAGGTAAGTTATGCAGTGTATATGGTACTCTGTGTCGAGGCAATAGAAAGCAATATATCAGCAAAAAATAAAATTTATTACATTTGTAAAATTAATATAACTCCTCCTTTGGACTATTTCAGCTTAATTCAGAGGTATATGTATTTCATTTGATGTAATCTCCACCTAGCAGCAATATATTAAACACCAAGTTTTGACAAAATACAAACATCTAGAGTTATCTTGTCAAGCAGATAATAAATTCACGATTTCAACCGCTGTGTGTTATAAATGTTATAAAGCAGCTGTTCCAGGAAACTACCATGACGCAAAAATACCATTCAAGCAGGAGTTATAAATGCGCATAAGCATTTACTTCAAAGAATTATTTAATGCCGACATGAAATCAATTACACCAAGTCCACATGCGTATTACACAAAATATATGAAGCATCAATTTTCAACCCTTCCCTTTTATGGCATTTATGTCGGTCTAGAACAGCTTCCATTACTTAAAAAAATATGCACAATTTTACTATCTTTAGTGATGTTTCGAATCTCAACTGCATCCATTTCCAACAAATATAACGACCTCGATGGCCGCGCACATTAACATCGGCGGTTCTGAGAAGGAAACTATCTTTCTTCGGATATCGCTTCGCGTTTCTGGACAGCAGAAATGGAAGAGCTCTCGGGTTCAAGAAGATAAGGACCGGAATAGACCAAGGAGAGGTCATGTGAACGAGTTAACCGGATCACAGTCATTCTTTTATCCAGTAACTCAACGAACCACAAGAACCGTAACTCAAAAATTTCATTAAAGTAAGAACATCAAATCGAACAGCTTTTAGAACAAGTGCAATAGAAGTACAGAAGACGATACACGCATGAAATACTTGTTTAATCGTCAATACGGCGAAAACGAGAGCCTATGTCACAAATACCGCAACCAATCACCAATCTCGTCAAACAATTCTGCAGTTGAAACACTGCTAAAGAATTGTAATTTTTTCTCATCACTGACAGTTTATAACATACACGATAATTGATTAGCAACTCCACTCATGGATAGAGGGGGCCTTAAGAACAGAACGATTTCCACATCACTTATTCTTAGTATAGAAAGTTCTGAGTTGCAATTTTCGTTATTAGATGGGTAACGTTCCGGCCCTTTTGAGGCCCATTTATAACAGCATAATACGAAAAATCCAAAATTATGACAAAAAAACGGAAATTCATTGAGCATTAATTAACGAGGATCGGCGACACTCCTTACAAAACTATTTCAAGGGCTATGCTTTACTACTGCGCGAAAGCTCTGGTAGTGTCAAATTAGGTATTCTGTTACTATGTTTTTGTTTGTTCTGGTAGCGATGTCGGAAGCAAATTTGAAGTTTTCTGTAGTTTTCTGCCGATATAAGCTGTTCTCTGCTTCTTCAGTAAACAATTACACGGTCTATTCTGGGATGAATTGCATTGTGTGCTAACGCAGTATGTTTTGCATCGTATTCCGTTGAGGCATATCTTCATTCACAACAACGTAAGTTGGTGTTTTGAACTTATTAGTTTGGATAGGTTATATATAAAGAAAGAAACTATTAGCAAATACATACTATGATGTGTGTCGGTAATTGTCCGCTGGTAATAAACAGAAACCTTAATAAAATTCTTATACAGACCATGAAATTTAACAACAGAAAAGAGTAACATAACTCCACCTTTATGTTTACAAATAGTTTCACAACCAATATCTATAAAATACTATTTACTAACTAATTAGCACAGGAATTGAATATTCGATCAAATTAATAAATTAACTTCAATTACATTGCCGCAGGCTCTTACTCGATATCCTGACGTTTTACTGTCGGGACAGCGGCGGGTGTTTTTGCTAGTATAAGTGACAAATGCATATCGGTTCGAAGTAATTTTTTATTGAAAGTGAACCTAATTGAAATGAGTTACACCCTTAATGTACGCCACAACTTTTAGCCACGCCCTGCAAACCTTCGGCTTGCGTAGAGGATCTATGGACGGAGAGAACTGCCAGCCCGACGTCACACGGCGAAAAGGAGTTGACCGAGGAGAGCGGATCCGCCAAACTAAATCCTCGATTACTCATCGCTCTCGCTCTCGAGGCTTCTCATCTTTCCCTATGAAGTAATCCGCCCGATGACACGCACAGGCGCGGGGAGCTCGGGGAGCTTGCGGCGCGGCGCGGCGCGGCGCGGCGCGACGCGACGTAATGGCTGGCTAGCGAAAACTCTTTCCACCGCGGGGGCCCGGGTTCCATCCCCGTCCAATCCATGAGGGATTTGCGCTGGACTAAACGAGCTCTCGCCAGGTTTTCTCTGAGTTCTCCCCTTTTCCCTGCTTCTCACATCCACATTTCTCCGCCATTGACCTCATCATCACTATCATCTACTCATTAGATCGCTCTTCGACGTAAATCACTTCTACAATTAAAGGGCTCCCAAATCCAAATAAATAAAACACAGGTACACAATTGCCGCACTTTTTGTAATAAATGCATGTATTTGGTATTTTGGGGTCGGATTAACTCTACTTCTACCACCTAGCGGGTTCTCAGGTCTGGGCCCTGTTTTGTATTTATGACGAACATACCGGCAACTCATAACGCGGCTCTGTTCAGGGGGTGGAACCCCATTCACAACACAACCGCGCGCAGGAAAGGTTACATCTGAAAAATAGTGACTTATTAGTTTAATGGAGAAATACTGTTGGAAAACAGTTAATTTTATTAATAAACATTTCATAAAGCTGGTTCACAAGATTTGATAAGGGTCACCGTGTTTAGCCGCAAAGTAAAATGTTCCGCTCAGGTTAAATCTTACTTCTGCAATACAACTATCTTTAGATGTGCCCCTGTCCTTATGCACCGACAATATGTTCAACCCTTTACACGTTTTCATAAGGAACGTCTTGCCTACGCTTCCGATTCGCACAGTTTTATCACGCAAGGATGTTTCTAAGCTATCTGAACAGAACTCCGGCCCCTCTTGCCTCTTTCTAGGACTTCGCAGTGTCTCCAGCTGCTAGAGCCCGCGCGCGCCCGGCGGGTTCGACGTCGCTGATCCGGACGCAGAGGCGACTTCTCTAGGCGCACAGATGCGGCACGCCGACTCCTTTTCTCAATTCACAGCTACACAGAATTCGGTGGCCCAGCGTACTGGCAACGAAGGCGGAAAGTAAATGTAACTTCAAATTAACTTCTCCCCATAGCACGTCACACAGTTTTTAACTGTTTTTGACGAAAATAAATAAATAAGTGACCCCAAAGGCGATGCAAAGGAAACTGGAAATCGCAAGCTGATAAGTGCGGCGCGCGTCTTATCTCCAAGGCCTAAGTGTCAGCGCGTCCTGCGCACACTGCAACGCGCCAAGTTGCTTTTCGTTTTTATTTTTTATTTTTTTTTATTTCTCTTTCCTTCTTTCTTTCACGGCTCATCGCTCTTCTATGTCTAAAAACCGCTGTCACGGTCGGCATCACATCAAGTGCTAAGCAAAGACGCACTCTAAAAACGTTACAGAGCGAATGAAATGAGTACATGATAGCAACGCTGTACTTATGCCGGCGGACTAAGGCACAGCAACTGCAGAATATGAAACCAAGCTCCAGTGTTCGATCCTTTGTGAAATGCAGTTTTAAAAATCTGCTAAATTTGATCCAATAGACTGAAGATAATATATATCAGTGAGACGAAAATTGTACAATTTTTTCTTTGCAATACCTGACGTTTCTACGGATATAGCTCGTTAAAAGCTAATGCAATGACGTAGACATCAACTAGTCTCATGTTCAAATACCAATACTCAAATACGCACACACATTATGCGTTCAATTCCGAAAAAGTAAAATAAATAGAGATCTGAAAATGAACTATGTGCAGTTAAGTACGAGCTAACATTCCTTCCTACTTACACAGGATTGGATCACGAGAAAACTGCTCGCTCTCTTCTCCGCTTCCCTATTAAGCCTAAGAAGACAGAAAAATTATCTAGAACAGCGGAACGTGCCAAGTTGAGCAAGGTTTATTTGCCTTTTATTTGCTTGTTAGTTTTCTCTTTATAGATCTCCCTCGCTTTTTCTGATAGTTTTCGCATTACCCGGCCTGGGCAAACCATACGCTGGAGCCGCAACCACTAACGTATAAAAAATCAAGGGAAAAAATGATAAAACAAGTGGCCCGCAGCAGCAAAAATCCTGAACATAACGAAACAAAGTTGTCTTCCAAACAGGAACACGCACACTGGTCAACAACCAACAATATATTCTCGTATAACCCCACTACAAATAAACTAGTAACAAAAACAGTCGTTACGAATACTGTAATAACGAAGTATAGTATATTTTATACATGTAATAGTTCTTTATCGCAACACTTGCAAATACGTATTTAGTGGCGGGCGGCCTCTTCCTGGGAGCAGGACGTCAGCTGTGAAGGAAGCAGTGATTTACTGAATATCATAATTTAGGCGGTATGCGTGCAATACGATTATAAATAAGCGAAATGACCATCAAATATTTGCATTTGTCCGTCAAAATTATGCTATTTCATTGTTTTCAAGGATTATTCAGAGTTCCTGGCCATCGAACGGAAGCATGGACACATCGCACATAGCGGGAGACGGCATAGCTTTCATTCATTTTCTGCGCACTTTGAAAATCAGTAATGAAGATTTTAACTAAAATCTTAATGACCTTTTCACCATCAGTTTTACGTTGCGTAAACTTCGTTTCGATATTATTATAAAATTATTTTTATTTTATTTTTATTATCATTATTACTATGAACTACTGTTAGGTACCCTCCTACCCATGCGTGAAGTCTTCCTGTAATAGAAAGGAAGAATGCCGGTGATTTATGAAAATCATGAATCTGGAATCTACCCTTCAACACACACAAAGCTGTTACAGACTTGCGTCTTAAGTTGCGTACATGGTACAGCAGATGATAATACAAGTTGTATATATTTCACGTAACAGCAAGGTCGCGTTTATCATCTCCTGTCGTAGAATTAAATCATTACATACCCATCATCAATGAAGACTTAAGACCAAGAACACATCCAAAAGTTTTGTAATCGTCTGCAGTATATTTCTAACAATTTTGATAACGCAATTAGAAGTATTATCTTCTAATCTTGAAACGACAATTTCTGACACGTTCACAGAATTATTAGCATCTAATTTATTTGAGATTATTGATATAGAACAATCTTAACCGATATTACATAATGAAATTAAGCAATTATAACCGCATCATCTCCGCAAATATTTTATCCAGAATTGTCAAAATGTCCGTAATGGAAAGGTCAACTGCGATCGCATCTGCCGAAACGTGCATAATTTGAAATTTTTGTTAATTATTTTCCCTAGTACCAAACAAGTGTTGAAATTTTCACGTTCTACAAAACGATCCCGTTATGACTTACAATAGGTTCTGTTCATTCACAACAAATGCTAGCGTAATATAGTATATCAATTATTTATGATAAAATATAAAAAGAACTGAAGTTATGAACGCTGCACTATTGTAAAAACATCTTGAAAGATTCTCTATTAAATAATTAAATCCTTTTTTAAAAAAAAATAACGGAATACATATACTCGCTGAATTTTTCAATAATAAATTCGAAATTCACCAATGTCTTAGTCACAACTTTTCCTGTGATTGAATTATATACTTCAATTTCCCGATGAAATTTGTTTTGCAGTTTACCAAGGGAACATTCCATAATAACTTACAGGTTTTATTTACGTACAATGTCCAAGCCGCGTCTTTGGGAAGAGAGAATCTACTTTCCTTCTCAGTATGAAGCAACGTTAGCCAGAAGACCTGGACACGAACATTACTTAACATTTGTACTGTTTAATTTTAAGATTCACCACGCTTATAACAATAATTGTATCTCAGCTTTCGGGTCTATATCCCTCAGCTATCAGCTTTTTCGTCCAGTTTCCCCCATTCATTGAGCAAATTCTGGGACGACCCCCTTGTTTTGCTTCTGGAGACAAATGTAGTTTCACTATGCGCACGCTTTGTCGAGCTCTTATTTTGTTAGTTGTGGTAGAAGCAGAGCCGGCGGTGAGGGTTTCCATTTTGTTAGCAGTACTAAAATATCAAATCTGTAGTTAGTTTTCCGTGGCAAATAAGTTTTCTAAAACTAAGGAACAAAAATTTAAAATTTTTCGAACGTTTCTAATCTCTCTTTGATGGTACTTTTATTCATCGTTGAATTGTGTATAGATAAAGATTGGGGATGGGAGTCTGGAGCTCAAGATAGAGTGTGCAAATTATACTCCTCCCCGTACGTCACACAGTGTTTACTTTTTGACGAAAATTAAATTAAATCAAAGAAACCAGAATCGAGATGACTGCCAGGAAGCACCATTTTAATTCCTCTTACTAGGCAGGAGGATGCATGTCGCTCACTCTTCTTTTCAACCCAAACATCTAACACGCAACGCAAACAACTCTCCATTTCTACCGGAACGCTCGGGCCTTATGTCAACTGGCCTAGGTGAGCGGGGGTGGGCGAGGGCAGAGTGGCCGTGTGTATCCCTAATGACAGCGAATTCCTACCAACCTCTTTTATAACAAAAAATATATCTGCATCAGGAAAGGTATAATATACATTTTTAGCCAAATAATTATTTTGTTCTCAAATAAGCACTTAAGGACACGCATAAAAAACTGTGAGGATGTTTGTAACTATTTTGAAAAGAATCTAACACTTCAATAAATGGCGACAAACAAATTAATTTTGGTGGTAATCAGTTAACATCACCATTCATTCTTCCTTTTAGGCAAGTCAGAATTTGACTCTGGGACCGTCAACCTCCGAGGTCAAGAAATTGCGTTAATGTAGTGTATGTTCTATCCCGGGAGGTTGCTTCCCCGCTGAACGTGAGATGCTCTCTAAACACACGGGCATTCCCTACTAAGAGCATCTCCGCCAGCGCGGTACAGCCCCAAAATGAGACTCCCAACACGTGCGGTGGGGCGTGTAAACTAAGCGGGGAGAAGACAAGGAAGATGGAAGAGAGAACGGGTTGGGCATGTGGTGTTACGGTATTGCTGCGGCATGCGCCTGGCATTGATCGGGGAAACCACGGAAAATCCCCATCGGAGCAGCCGGACGCTCAACTTCTCCTCCAGTCAGCAGCTCAATTCGACCTAGCAATCCCACTTGTCTACTAGATGGCTCACCGGCTACTTTTAATTTACGCACGCGACGGCGGGGGGGGGGTGCATATGTAATTAACTTTTTTCAATGGCTTAGCAATATGAGACACTCGGTAATAATTTGATGTTTATATCACTATTGTCAAAAATATCAAGAAAGAACCTTGTAGATGTCTTTGGTGTATTCTTCATGGCCAAACAAATTACAACTGTAATACAAGAGGTTGAAAATAAATAATATTCCACAAACAAATTTATTAACCTATTTGTCAGTTATATCAGCAGACATGTTTCGAGGTATTGTACCTCAACTTCAGTGTATCTACAGAACATTAAGCATAACTTGAAAACTACAACATGTAAAACAAAATTGTGAAAACTATTAAAAAGCACGAACACTTAAACAAAACTTTACAAAAAATATTATTATTTACCCAAGTAACATGGTCAACATGAATCGTGGTGTGTTCCTTACACGGTGCCATTTTGTGCATTGTTCTCCGGGGGAAGTGGGGGGGGGGGTAGCGAGTTTCACAATATTTCTGCAGTAACAGAGTTAATTTAAATAATCACTACGATTGTAAAATAGCCTGTATGGGAGAGGAGACCCTAAAACCCTTTGTTTGTTTACTTACTGCGTTAGCCTGCACATCGCGCACAACACATTGCAACGAGCCATACTGCAAAACAATTTTAAGCCGTTAATTCCAAGCCCGTACCTAGCATATTGTCAGTCCCGAACCCATCCATGGCACGCCACCCACTAAAGCATTGCCATTCGTTCGCACTGTGCCAACCGAGAGCGGCGACTCCGCTCCAGTCTGAGAGCGCATCGTCGCCGAAACTCAGCTCCGGGTCCACGTGCACTGACGCCAGCGTCCCGAAATACTCCTCGCAATTTTGTTATCTGGACACACGCAGTTTGACCCCACTTCCATCAAGCGAAATAACAAGAGGGCGCGGTTATCAGTTGGGTCTTTTTTTTGCCGCGCTGGCGTCTTGCGCCGTTTTTTCCTCTTTCTAGCCTCGGCCGCCGCCAGCCGACCTGACACTCCCCGTCGCGCCTCAGGTCGCAAGCTTTTGCCCGTTCTCCCAGCCAAGGGACGAGACGCAGAGCATACTCCAAGACGGCCAAACGCCACACAATAGAAAACAGCAGTGCTCGCCACATGAAACGAACGCCCGCGACACGAAGCAGAAGGGGCGGGGGGCGGTGAGTTTCCAAGCAACCTGGAATTCGGACGTTTGATTTACGTAATTAGAAAACAAGAGAATGAAATACAACACGCGAACGGCGTCAAAGGTTGTATAGTATTAGATGCCAAATATTTCAATAAATACCAAAAAGTTTTTTGGCTAGGTTAATAAATCGTTGAAAATGTGTTTTGAAAAAAGACATTTTCAAAATTTAACATTTTCACAAGAGAAAATTAAAGCACACTTAGCAATGTTTACGTTAATGAAACAAAAATGCAAATTAAAATAAGTTCCAATTAAAATCACTTTATTAAAAATAAAAAGTGAAAAATTAACATTTCTGTATGCATCTCATGTCGTGAAACAGTTGTCGTGAAAGCGGAAATTTAAAAGGGGAAAATTAAGAAATTAGCTATTAAGTGTGTCTCTGTGGTCGAGGAGAGAGGGTGCCTCTTAACAGATGTACGATTTACAATAATTAGGACTTCAGTGTCCGTTCTAAGAAAAATCGGTTGTTGAGAGTTGTTTTACAGAAGTTTCACTGCATATTCGTAACAGAAGATATGAAAAATTGCGGATAAACACAAATAATTGCATTCTCAGTCAAAACCGAAACCATTTAATTTTTCATTTTCACGGTCTTCCTGGGTATCTATCAAAACCATTGATACGTCCTACATAGTCAGATGCTTCATTTTCCGCCAATTTATGCATATATTCGAAAATAGTAATAAAGATAGAATATTAACGGGCAAAGGTAGTTTGTGAAATACTGTTTAAAAGTGATTCAGTTCAAACAGGATGTATGTAATTCGTTTTTTACATTTAATACAGAGTGATAATTTTAAGGTATGGTTTGTGTTTTTGTTTACATTATGGAAACGCCTCACATTTCGGGTAGTATGCAGTGAACATGTTAAGATTTTCAGAATATGGTGCGAGAGTCATTGCCGAGGCTGACAAGACTACTAATACATATTCAGATACTTTAGATAATAACACGCGGCAGGGAGCTGGCTTCGTTCCGGGGAAAGTGCTGTCACTTTATAATGGCTGAGAATCAATTGCCCTCCCCAGCAGCAAAATTCTTCACCTTCGTCTTTCAACGTTTCGCTGCGAAGGAAACTGTTTGCGAGACAATCTTGTCTTTTTGACAGGGCGCCAAACATCCTAAGTTATGACGCCCGGCGGAGGAACCTCCAGGGAGGCTCGATTTGCCGGACCAGAGATTCCTTTTTATTTTCTTGATTCGCTAGACCGGCATCCTACCGTGCAAGCAACCTCGCGTAATTGACAGGACACCACTAACTGCTATTGACGATGACTGCCAAGCAAATATCCAGGAAGAGGTCCAATTCGCCATCTAGATTCTTCCTTTTAACTGCGTCTACCAGTTTCGCAACTGGTCGGGCCTGAATGGAAGGTAGGAACCGAGCCCACCAGATGGAACAAGATGTGGGTAGATGGAGAAAGAAGGGGATTAACCGAAATTCACTACTCTGCCATACCATCCCCAAAATTATTACCAATAATGCATAATTTCTGAAAAGATGTATGCAATACATCAACGTTTTTGACTAAGATGACTAACTCCGGTCACCAATTGCAGAGGATACATATCGTCAAATAAATACGTATGCTAGCTTTAATTGGACATTCTTCTGAATTACTAAGGAATAAATTACAGTATTAACACGTTCTGTTTGAAAAGAATCGCCACACTGTGGGGAAAAAATATTAAATAAAAACATTTCTATTTACCATGATTATAATTTTATGTAAACATAATAGTCAAATACATCTAAACGCAATTTCCACAAATTATTTCGATGCAAACTCCAACATCATTCTACGATAACTGCATATACATTAATTAGAAAATACAGTAATATAAACTGACATGATTAATCAGCGTTACTATGCTGTGTAAGAACGTATATCACTGCAGCGTTTGGAGATTCTGCCCGTCTTAAGCATCGCGTCTCAGTGAAATATTTAGGCCTTCGAAATTTTCATTTGATTGTTTCTTAACATTAAGCAAGAAATTGAATTTATACGTTTCGTGACATAGCATTCATGAACGAGGGACAAATGATCGAATCGTAAACCAAGAAGAAATCTAATGCAATTTGAATAGGTCGCGTCATAAAATTTAACAGTTCACATATTTCAGTTATATTTATTTTCAACGTTTAAATGGACTTGATTCGGCTTATTTTTAGAGAATGTTCAGAAAATTTTATAATAAATTGAAAATTATCTTCGTAATATAAATGAATTGCAGAGTTAATACATTTTGATTCCCAGACTGACTGTTGTCCCGCGCCCGAAAAAATTAAGGTAGGATCTTTTCAAACGAAAGGAACATTTTCGTAGATTATGTGAACCACCACACACACCTTCGTTTATAGTTTTTCTTCTTCGTTTATAGTTTTTCTACCATCGTCGTTTTTGGTATATTTTGAGAGAGATTTGGCAGTGTCCCGGCAATATATTCTCTCCTCGGTCATACTGCAATTTATTTCTTCCGAGATTCAACAGATGTTTTAGATGATGTCTTGTTTTTAGCGCAACCGTTCTTCCACAGAAACCAATGTAAAAATATAAGTGTTGGGAGGGATTTTCAAGTTCACATTCACATGATCAGAATTAATCTGAACTATATAGAAACGCGAAACCCCTAAAAAACTTTATTTTATTATGACTTAAAATAATATACCAAAATTTGAAAACCAATATTACAATTGGAGTATTGCCCAGAACTTTGTGTCCCCCGAAAAATATTTGTTTCCAGGGGCAGGGCGATTCCAACAGTTGTGACGAAAACCATGGAGAGGAATCAGGGTGTGGATGAAACATGATTATTCTAATAAATTTTCCTATTTATTATGCTATTACTATAAAATTTTAAATTATTCTTAGAATTTACTGAATTTGGAAGTTTTCTAATTTAATAAAATGCATTAAAACATGCGTATAACTTCATCTAATGTTTAATAAGGTTTCTTGTATTTCTCAAAAATAAAAAAAATGTTACAAAAGGGGGCGGGGTTTGCAAAAACCTACATTTTGGGATCGTAACTTTTGATTGGCCCCTTAGGACCACGGCGCGCCACGTGAAATTTGGACTGGCTGCCCCGCTGGGAGTATTGCCACCTTCCTTTACCATTCCCATACATGCCCAGCTTTCTAGGAATAAATCGCAACCTCAAGTGCGTTCGCGAAACTGAGTAGACGGAAGTTTCCGCATCCACAACTCTCCAACAGGGCCACTTCCACGTCCGCCTTCGGAGCGGGCTTCGGGACGCGACGGCGGCGGCGGCGCGTGCACGTCCGAGGGCCTGATCCGGGTGTACCTGGCTGAGGTCTTATCGAGCGCGAGCCTGCCCCCCCCCCCCCCCCGCCCGCGCCGGTAGACAGCGGCAGGTGGCGCACGCGCCGCGCGCCGAGCACGCGGCCAAGCGCTATCGCCCGCGCGAAACGTGTCGCCCAACGCAGGAAAGGGCTCCGTGGCGGACGCGCGGGAGCGTGGCTTGGCGTCGCAACAAGGCACGCCGGGAAGCCATTCCTTCCTACACTCTATGCGAAGTGCCTGCAAGTTCCAGTGGCAAGGGCAAGGGCAAGGGCAAGGGCAAGGGCAAGGGCAATGGCAAGGGCAATGGCAAGGGCAATGGCAAGGGCAATGGCAATGGCAAGGGCAATGGCAATGGCAAAACCAAATGGGCGGAGTAGCCAGGAAAACACTGTCTACATGACGCATCGTAGACACAGAGTGTAAGAGCATTTTAAAAAGTGAACAGACAGGATATTCTACTACATCCTAATTACAACTCACAGACAAGAAATTGGGGTCGTTATTTGAAACCCTTTTCTCGTGGACGTTCAATGCTTCTTACAGAACTACACTAACATTAAAATTAAAGTAAACTCTCTTTCCACCTCAGAGAGCCAGCTTCAACGAAATTTTACCCCTCGCCCCCACCTGACATTCCATTCGTTCCTTATCATTCGTAACTTTGTTTTGGAGGGGGGTGTCCCTCAACCACTCACACCCCCTCTAGTTCACCAGGCACGGACACTACCTATCGATAACACGTTGATGTAGCCGCGGTCCTTCTCAACTAGTTCCTTTGCAACTAGCTTTGTGATCCTTAAATCCTTAGCGGAATGATGGTTAATGATGGCATGATGGTTTTAAGTAGAATGCGCGGTTGACAAAGCGGGTTCGCAGCAGGTTCTCTGGGGGGATACCCGTTTCCCCTGCCAATATGCATTCCTCCATTTCGTACCATATAATTAGTAATCATTGTAGTCCATGGTTTAATCGCATTTGTGTCCATGCAAAACAATTTAAATAAACAATTTGGAATTCGTCGGTTTATAGTATTGAATAGTTCGGTGTATAGTACTGATTTCAATAAGAATTTGTTAACGTTCAAAAATAACAACAAAAACAGTAATTAACGCTACCGCATTCTTCCTGTAAGAAGTCCTTGCCAAGGCAAAACTCATGATCGTGAGAATGAAGTGGGCAACTCTTCGTGACAGTTCGTATTAACGAAGTTTTAAGGTAGTATGTTCGTTCGAGCGACCGCTGAGAAGTACCTTCCCCACCCCCCAAAAGAACAACAACAACATGAAAGTAAAATCACTGTTGAAGGTGGTACGAAAAAATCTGTCCTTACTAGCCTAAATTCTTAAATAAAATAAGATTAAATTATTAGTATTGACTTATCAAAAACTTCCCGTGCAAATGTCTTTAAAATACTTAAGTTATATAGTCAAAGTATCTTTTTATTTAATATATCAAGATTTCCAGGAACCAAATGATATTAAATGCAACATACCTGAACGGGCATTTTGAGGAATAATTAATAAAAAAAAAACTGCTCAGAAATGCATCGCAACCGGAAGACATGGCTCTCGACCAAGAAGCTATGCTATACCATGCTGTCACCTTAGTTTCTCTTCGAGTACGATAGACAACCAAGGTAACTTAAAATTGTGTATCCCACACATCACAAACCATTTGAAGATAATTACTTTCTATGTCACCAATACGTACTGACACTCACCGCAAAACGCAAATTGCGGGAGCCGGTCAACCTAACCTATGCAAGTATTGTCAACATATAAAAACGAAAAATCATGCGAGATACAATTTCATAACATTGTTTTTCTAGAACAATAATTCAATACGTCTCTTTCAACCATTTACAAATTATGTTGCATTCATATTTACAAGCAGCTGTTAACTTAAAGATGTAATAAATTGTTGAGTATTTGACTAGAGACTGACACGAACATGCTACCTTACGATTGTAATTTATTTTTTCATCAATGAAAATAAAGTTCTAATATTTAGAATAACTTTGACAAATTCGAATTAAAACAAAAATTTCAGAATGAAGTCTTTTCTACTAGATCATATTTGCTCTTGTAAACTGAATCGTGGCTATGCGGCGGCTGAGGTTCTCGGGGTCCTACATTTAATAATGGAACGGCAAGAAATAGTATCTGCACACTTCACCGTCACAAGTTTCTGTAATACATCTTACTTTATACTACCACTTAGAGTGACTTCTAACAGATCATTTGGTCGCGGTTACCCAATCCTTACGACATATTATTAGTACTGAAACTTCCGATTGAATGGATAACCGTTGATTTTCAGAAGTCACTACTGAAATCTGAGTACACACTGAATAGGCTAAATATTTTAACTAACAATGCTCCAGAACACATGCCGTCGTCAAACTGAGTAGCGAAAAACGTGAACTCGTGCGCAATCAGAGCTACTAGACGCGGCAGGATAACCCAGGATAAATGAAAAGGATACATCTCCTAGCAATGGCTCACACGCAAGCATGGTGCATCAGTCTTCTGCCAAAGGAGTTCTTAAAAATGTCAAATGTTCTTTTTAATATGCTCAAATTCAAACACCAACCAAGTACAAATATTCGAACATTATTCTCAACATTGTTTCCTTTCGGTGTTCGTTTCAAGGGGGCTTTTAACTATCGTTACAGGATTCTACCCACCGGAGTTTCCTCCAAAATTTTCCATGTTCATATCTGCCAGACATTTTAATCAAATGACTGATGACGTATTTGGTTCTAAGAAAAGCAGTCCACAATAATGATGAGGTGAATGACATGAGCAATGGTGGGGAAAATAACGAGAAACCCTCCCGAAAGCTCACTTCATCCACCGTAAATTGTTCATGCCTCGTGGTGCGAACCCGGGTCGTTGCAATGGAAGGTGTATGCGCCCGCCCTTTTACCACCCCCCGTTGTATTTGGATCTACGCATCACAATCGCCAGGATAAACATATCTTTCCGTTCTGTTTCGTACCGCCAAACCCTCCACCCGTCCCGGTGAGAAAGAATGAGTTTCCCAACGCGGGAGATGGCGGTGGCGAGGTGGGCCAGCGAGCGAGCGAGCGAGCGGGCGAACGTCGCGAAGTGCGAGTTCAAGGTTGCGCGGGGTCTGGGTTCCCACGCAGGCTCGAGTTTCCAGCCCGGGGAGGCGGATTCAGTTTCAGGAGGCAAACGCCACGGGCTCCGCTCCGCGCCTCGCCTCGCTCCACCCCGCCCTGCCCCGTCCCGCCCCGCCGCCGCCGCGCACTTGCTCGCGCGCAGCGACGCACTGCATCCGCCTCGCTGGACCACCCCGCTGCTGCTGCTGTTGCTGCAGCAGCTAAACGGAAACATCGTGCAGCGACCCGCAGAGCGTACATCCCCCCGATCGACGGCAAGCTCGATTTTCCCCACCAAAGGCTTCGAATCCCCGACACTTCGTCAATAATCTGTCAGTGGGCAAAGCGCCGTTGCAGTGGGCCACTCGCCGTTGAGTTGTCCCATTCTGCTTTAATCGGCTTATCTCCAAGCTTATAGTTACGTAGATTATTCCATTCGGAAAATTAAAACCAATAGTGTTTAACTATACATACAAAATGTCCCAATCAGGGCGTTGTATCTCAAATAGTTTATCGCTTTTTCTATCCGATTTTTCTTAGCGCTTCTACCTACTGGCCAATCATAAACTGTGACTTGTCTATCTTAGGATGCGTTATACATCGATCGCTATGTCGATGTCCTACAAACAGCGTATGTACTATAACATCTGATTTTTAACATACGCTTTCGGTAATTTCCAATATTTGGCACATTTTGGAACTCTGTTGGACATAATTTCACTCGTGGAATAGTCCTATTAAATACCACTCGTGTTTGGAAATTCTCAGATAAATCCCCTCCTGGCTTGGGGAGTCGGGAATTTATCGACAATTTCCAAAGCACTCATATTACCTACGGTAATCTTTAGGGAGACGTATTACTCATGGTGCAAGTTGAAGAAGAATTTCCAGGGATGCCTCATTTTCCACAGGCCCCCCCCCCTCCCAAAAAAAACGACAGTTTAACAAAACGTTAAAAAATTGAAAATCCATAAAAAAAACAATAAAACCATTTTATGTTTTAATGGGGTTTTAAATTTTAAACAAAATAACCTTTTATTTTATGCATTTAAGTATTAATTAAAAGCTCACATTTAATAATAAGAGCATACCAACAGCACGAAAAAACGCGTACCAAAAATATCAACTTCATTTGCTAAAAGGTCTATTGACAAATACAAAATATTGATAACTCAATACAAAATAAACTTACAGTAAAATGCAAACTTCTTTTCAATATTTGCTGCATATCACACATTTGGCACTTTATTACTCAATGTTAACGCAACCTTTTACTAACCCGTAATGATTATGTGAGGTTGAAATCTTAAAACTAGAAGATGGGTTAATTCTTAGACGTACGAATATACCGGGTTATTCCAGTTCAAATTATACTCAAATTCAAACAACTTCTGTTCAATTTATGAAAATAAGCATTTTCTATTAACTATATATATATATATATATATATATATATATATATATATATATATATATATATACATATACATAAATATAACGTAAATAAACCCAAAATGATTGATTATATTTTGATGTCCCTCCGGGTGATTTTTGGCCAAAAATAAATTTTATTTTTAAAAACAGTGTTTTCTTCTTTAATAATGTGTACAGTTCTCTTATGAACGAACTTTAAAAAATCATAGCTGTTGATACTTTTGGAGGAATTTGAAATTATCAAAAGTGTCAAAATGACGGTCTGAATCCAGGTGGCCGGGGACAAGAAGGAAGCAAACTTTTGAACTTAACCTTCATTTTATTAATTAACCTTCATTCAAAATGTGAAGCAAGACTTAAGTTTATCCAATATCCAATGGTTCCAAGACTCTTCAGTAGTTGCGAAATGAGAACCTAGTATCTTGAACTAGTCACTTTATACTACAGTGGAAACAACTTCGCGTTTTCATTGTTAGTAAACCTAGAGCTGAAGCCTGAAAAGACTTCGTCAACCTTTCATGATGCTTCTGAAGGCTGAGAAGAGTTTTTGAAATTATATCAGAAATTTTATTTACATCTAGCCGATTTGCCAATCGCTAGGATCACGTTCCTGTTGTTTTTGGAATGGATGTTGACAAAGGCTGACTGGGGTACTGTGGGGAAACGAACTTGTCTCGTCGAACATCTTGCACTGAAAGAGAGACTACTTCCTCTTTTCTCGTAGGACGTCTTCGACCACGCCTTCCATTTCCTGTGCTGCCTTCTACGTTCTCCTTCTCTGACAAGGCCCTAATCTGTTTCTTATGCTTATTCTTCAACTTTCTTTCACATTTAATCCTTTCCATTAATTTTTGCTGATCCGCTCCATTAAGACGGGTTCACTTTTCATTATTTCGCGTCTTCACTTGTCATTCTTTTCCCTCTTCCGTTCTTTATCGTCTTTGGATTTTATTCATGCCATCATTATTTTTTTTTAAATCTGTAATTGTAAAGTAACAAGCGTTTGAGTATATTGTTGAGTAGCAGGAAAAGTTTATCTTATTTTCCTTATTCTCTCTTATTTCCCTTTGATTTAATCCTAGTATGTAAGCAATAAAAGGTTAGACAAGTTTGAGATTATTTTTGTAGTTGGAAGGCGATTGACCACTGAGTTCTTCCCAGTTTTGCATTTGTGCAGGTCACCAGCGAGCGCGGTGTGGTGCGGCGCCGCGCGCCGACACGAACTGCCTGCCTGGACAGCTGTTGGAATTTTCTTTTAATAACATGCTTGTCAGCGGGCGAAGGGGCGAAACGTTTTTGCTATGAAATGCCTGGAGTGTTATTTTTCCTTTTGAAACGATTTTGTAGCGACCTCGCCAAATTACTATGTACCAAAACGTACTCTTGTGACATGGTTGAAGTTACATAGTTTGTATTCGGGAAATGTTTCTGTGGTAGACAGGTGCCGAACAATGTGTCAGACTGTAATAATTCTGTCTCATAAATCCTACGAAAATTATTAGCAATCGCTTATTGTTCAGGCTGGCCACTCATTTCCTAGAACAAATATCTTCGACTTTTCCCGGTTTTCTAGTCCAATTTTCCCCCCCTGATAAGACTTGTAATTTCACAGTGTTTAAAGAAAATATTAAGTAATAATTGATCAACTCTTATTTCGCTGTGACAAGGTACAAATTAAGAATATTTCCTCAAGAAATAAAAATTAAGCAAAAAAGAATGTTTTTTACGGAACTACAGAGAGTTTGATAACAGCTTCACAATTTTCCCCCGACTTCTCCAGAGCAATGAAATTCCCTGGTTCTTCCCGGTTTTACAGAAAGTGGCCTGTTATTAATCCTTGAAATACTTTTTTTAAATGGGCATCTTACATACTTCGTCGCCAGCAGACCGCAAAACAAATGATGCTAGAATGTCCAATCTATTCTGCGACTAAAGCACAAAGACTAATCTCCAATTAAAACAAGTGTGACTTCAGGCGCCACAGTACATCCGTGGCGACCACTAATTACTGCCCTCATTCTGATGTGAAGTCACCCATTTCAGCACCAATATTGATTTTTGTTCAAAGGGCAATCCTCAACTTATTTTAACTGGACTTCAGAAAAGGCCTTTCAAAACGGATGACTGTCCCGGGACTAGCTACGAAGTAAAGACAGAAGATGAGCCGCTGAGTTATGATCCACTGAGCACCATTCCGCAACGGCAATGTGTCTTTCCTTCTCAATCGCCACATATTTCCATTTATTTATAGGCGTTAATAAAGTAGTATTATCATTGTCATTATTTAAAAATATACCACACACTTTCTACATTCATCAGATAATCGCGACCACTGACAAGCGTGCACAATTTATAATACTATCAGGCTTTACACAGTGGTTCAAATCCTGTCGAGGAAATAAGTGTCCTTCAGATCAATATTAATTTGAAGCAATAATGAAACAACGCAATGTTTCGCTTTGAGAGATGCTCTGATGTACATCCTAATGCAGTATATGCCACGGCATCGGACATGTTGGAAATAAAAATAAATAATATATACATAAATATAAATAATATTGTAATTTTTTCACACACCGCTGTCCCACTAGCCACAAGTTTAATGACAGACACCCGACAGTCACCGTGTTCGTTCTATTTGGTCGTTCGATTGTGAACCGTTTCTCGTGCACCCCAACAGGAATGTCGAGGCAGAGAAAATTCGGCACTTCGCCCGGGTGCGGCGACCCGAACCATCATAAACAGTACAGAGGGCAGGGTGGGATGATGCGACAACCGCTCAGCGCTGCCGACTCCCAATTACACACACAGAATACTTATATTCACTTTGCAATTGTGGCGGTGGAGCTTAAAAACGCAAACCACAACGCATACTACTTGTGATAATTAAAAATTCGCTTATCGAAACAGAATTGCCAAAAACGGCAGTGTCAATATTGCGTACTTTCTCAAACATCTTGTTAGGGACATGGCACTAAAAAAAAAAAATCTTGGCCTAACGAACTAGCATCCCCCACAATTTCTTGGCACACCTGACTTGCGATTACAATACGAACAGCTGGTACCGATCAATATACCTGTTCTCCATTTAAAATTATAACTTCGTTGATACTTACCCTCGAAAGTACTTCTTTGGAAACCAAATCAACCATATGAGAATGTTTTATCAAGCTAACAAAATATTCACCGATCCCATCTCTCCGATCAAAAAATAAAAGTAGATCCTTCTGCTTACAGTACATATTCCATTCGTACAAACCAAAATTGAAATCAAGGTAATAACGAAATAACTCTATAATGGCGTTTCCTTTTTAGATAATTGTCTCAAGTTTAATTTTGAATTGCGCGAATGGAGAAAATGCAAGCAGAATTATTGCGACAACTATTTTGACCTTTTGCCCCCTCGTACCAGGGGCGTATCCAGAGACGAATTCTGGGATGGGAAATTCAAAAGGATTTCGTCAAATATGCATATTACAGATTGGGTAAAACGTCGCAGACAACACTCAGCTCATACTGCGACACGATTTTATTCGTTTTAATGATAATCCGAAAATAGTTTTGCTTTAAAATTGCGTGACAAGTTAAAATTAGTAGTTACTGAAAAATTTTAAGGAGAGAATTTTCCCTCTTCCCCCCCCCCCCCCTTGGATCCGCAAATGCTCGTACAGAGTAGACATCTCGCTCTGATCGTTCCGAGGGTCAGCACCCGCGATAACACCGTGTCCGAGGGGCCGAGACAGGGAATGGGGATGTGGGAGAGGGGGGAGGCTAGGTGCGTGGACGTTCTAGGTGGGGAGAGCGGACGCAAAAACTTGCCGCATGCCACCGCGCAGACACATTCCAACCAGCTGGAGTACCGCGCGAGGAAGCGCGACAGAAATTTAAAAGCTTTGAAAGTCGCCGGGTGGACAGTCCCGCAAAGCGGAGAAATTATAGAAAACCGATACTACTCGACAGAAAAGCCACGGGACATGAAATACGAAACTTTCAACTAAAGACTGCAATTTCCAGGAAATTTGCATATTTCTGTATTATTAAATACACATTTAATTGGAAACCTGTTACTGTTAACAAAATATTGGGGTCATATCCCTTCTTGTGTAGTTCACTAATCGACTCCCGACACCGCGACATCGGCACGAAAGCGATGAACTACAGATGGGAACCCGAGGGAACGAAGGCATTCCGTATTTGAATGTGCGTAGTTTAACTTAGTGTGTGTTTAATTTCGTGACAATGGCGTCTTTGGATTTCGTGCGCTTGGGCGCAGTTTGTTTCAGAGAACAAACAAGCTGAAGGTTTCTGCAACACAATACGTTCACAATGAAAGAAAACAAACAAGAGGAAGAAAGAAACAAAAGTGTGAGAATAACCATGCGATGAATATTGTTTGGACGCAAAAAAATTGTGAATATGTTACATTTGCACGAGAAAGGATTATTTTTCAAGCTATTGTAGGAGAAATTTCTCAATATGTCTCTTCGATAACTTTATCGCAATTAATTTTCATAAAATTCAGAACACTTATTTTTTTCAGACGAACTGTTCTTCAACGAAGCATTTTGGCATTCATTACGTTGGAAATTTTGAGTTGGGCAGACACAATACTTAAGTTAATCGCTTAAGCCAGGGGCGCATCCAGAGACACGTTTTGGGAGGAGAAATTCAAAATGTTTTGGTCGAATGTGTTGTATTACCGATTTTGTAAAACGTCGCAGGCTACACTAGCTCATGCTATGATACAATTTTATTTGTTTTAATGATTATCCCCTTTTTTTTATTTCGTGACAATTTAAAACTAATAGTTACTGAAAAATTTTAGGGAGGAGGGAATTCCCCTCATTTCTCTCCCCGTGGATCTGCACCTGCTTAAGGTGACGACCATAGACTCGTCACCAACTTTGGCATGTGTGGCGAAGCCTCAAATGGGCCCTAAAAGGATTATAAGTAGGACCCGGATTTTAATCAGCTAAATAAAAGCGAAATTTGCAAGCATTTATAAACTAAACCTTACATAAATATAACCTTAAAAATAAAATACGAATTTATGTATTTTAAAAACTATTTATTCCTACAACAAATACAAAATTCACTCCACAACAATTCGTGATTATAGTACATACTTTCTGCAGTCTTTTGAACCTTATTTCTAAAATGTTTGTACGTGTCTAAAAAACCACGAGCACAATACTATAAAATCCGTATATCCCCGTATCCCTTGCGCTGAACTCCAAAATCAAGAAAAATACCTCTGGAACTTCATGCAGTTGCAGCACTTTACTATCGGCGTGTTGAACCACACTGAACTGGTGCTCAAACTGAACAGCGTAACTCTGTGAGAGGTTCCCCCTTGTCGGCTACCCCGCTTAACAATGGGTTACAACAGCGAACTTGTGTCCTTAAAAATGAGTTACAAGTATACAAATGACAATACTTTTATATTCATTTTCGAGGGAAATTGGCCGAAACTAGTGTAAATATGACTGCATGCACAAAACTATCGGAATTAGTGCATAAATTGTTGAAAAATTCACTCCGAGGCTCGGAAAAATATGACTTGCAATTTAAATCCGGGCCCTACTGCCGCCCTACACGCCACTCCATTCGTGGGTTCGCGTTGTCGTTCTCAATGCTTTTGAATGGGCACGGCGTGAGAACACCGTGGTAGTGGGTTAAGAGTAAAATCTTGTGAATACGTAACATGAATCAAAGTTGAGTACTTAATGTTCTCGGGATAAACGTCTCTTCAAACTTAACCTTTCCGAAAATGTCCCTATCCCAAAATACTTCTATGTCAGTTTAACATACAGTGTATTTGATACTTAACTCACTTCTATTCGACAATTAAAGTAACTGGAATTTTAGATTGAAAACCAAGCTATTCGCAATCTGAACTAAATCAGGGTCAGGAAAGCAAAATACTGCAGAAAACAATGTATTGTATCTCAGGAACTGCGCTTTTTGTTCAATAATTCCTATTGTTTTAACATTTAAAATTACATTGAATTTAATGTACCTCAATGCCTTATCTTCAATCCCCAATGGAAATAGTAGTCGGAATCTCCTATGTTTGAGCGTCCAATTCGTTGACGTCCCTGGAATACGTTTTGGTCATTCATCAGATTTCCAATTCATCTATACAATTTGATTTATTTGAACAGTAGATTTCTGACTTAATTTCATGGGTGCACAATTAATTATCAGCGAGCACATTATAGGATACAATTTCAATTCAACTGGATGATCACTTCAAATTAAGCGAAAGCTCAGAAGACCATTAATACGCGAAGACAGCTGCTCTTATTTTAGAAGAACTTCAAGGGAAAGGGAGTGTCAGACTGCAACTAGCCAAATGCTCTACCCAGCATTAATGTTTATATAAGTAAGGTAGTCATAATTCAGTCAGCGATATCTCTATTTGACTGATTTGACCTATCTTCACTCGCCTTTGTGATTGTGATATAAGATTATGGAGATACAGTGAAATCAAGCCACGGGAAACAACACAAAATCTGCAGCGAACTGTGCGCAGCGAATTCTAATGAACTGGTGTTTGATCACGATTCCACACAGCTACCAGAGCTGGGAAGAAGACCAGAAATCATACTCAAGCCACAGATAGTCCGTTGATAAACTTTGGTTTCTTTTCCGAAATTTAAAACCGATGTATTATTTTGGGATAGAAGAAAAATTACGACGACAATATATAATCACAAGTGGTCTGTATTGGAAAATTACAGGAAGAATGCTTAAACTATGATCGTGCGCACCATTTCGAATTTAATCTCTACGAGAGTACTGGGGATTTGATTAATGGAATTTTCACACTATCTCTCATTCACGATAAGATCTACATTACAATTAACTTTCATAATCTACACGTCGCTGATTATGCAACTCACCTTGACCGCAATCTCCCCGGATTTTCCGAACAGATACTTCTAATATTGAAGACTAACATAGTAACTCACATGGGCGTACCCTAGGGAAGGGGAGGGGGGCTCATGGGGTTTCAGCCCCCCTTCCTGTAGCCAATGACACATATTCAAAAATTTATTTACCAACTTACAACTAAAAGTCCTTCAATATATCAATTGACGTTATAAATATTAACTACAAGTCAACAAATTAAAATATATTCTATACGCAGCATAAAGGGAAAACTATTTAATGAAATCAAGTTGTTTGGAAACTATATCCGCAGGACCTCCCCCCCCTCTCCCAAATCCTGGAGCCGCCTCTAGTCCCTGACATTCAGTGATTTGGCATACTTGAGCAAAGGGAAAACCTTTCCTCTATAATATTTTTAGGAAGAATTGCTTACTAGTGTGACGCTATAGTTTTTAAGAGGATCCTCATCTCCGTTTAACGTAAGATGTGCACAGTACGCGAAGTGCACTATTAATGGCGAGCGTACTAATGTGAACATAACTTACTGACATTTTTGGTGTCGTGAAGAAAATCTATTTTAATTCGTGGAACGATTTTGGGAAACTTTCTGCTATAATTACGAACAATAAAGTACCCTATACCTGTACCATTTATTCGTACTTTAAGTTTGAATTGCGTCTTCCGAGTTTAGAAAATACTCAAAACTACAAAAATTCGTCAGTAATTAAAAAACTTAACGAGTGTTACTTTTGAAATTTTAATGCACATTTCCACTAGGTTTATTAACGCGTAATCCACTTATCTAAACACACACTAAGAGGGTCAGATATCCGCCAGGTGCGGCTGGTCGCGGCCCCTGGTTCAATGGAGACTGCAGGTGGTGCTCTGCGCGCAAAATTTCAAATGCAAATGCGGCCATCCTTGCCTACATTAAATACATATTACAGAACATCCCTGAATTCAAGTTCAATACTGATGTAATAAACAGTAATCAAAGCAGCAGCCTTAAGTTACTGCAGTCAAGGCAGCCTACAGTTGCCTCTTTTGGAGTATTACTGTCCTCGACTTCACGAGTCTAATAATTCTGATTATCTCTGCTCAGATACCACAGGTAACTTATTTGTCCAAACTGGTGTCTTTATCTGCCTAGTGCCGGGCAACGGTTCGCAGATTAGTTGTAAGTCAGGATTTTGTGACATTTGAATATTTCTGTGATATTCTGCAGTTAACTATACGGGCTAGACAATTTTCTTTGTCCGCTGGGTAAAAATCTTTCGCACGATACAGTCTCAGCAATGACAAGGAAACCGAAAAGGTTTAACACCGTTTCACAACTGCGCAACTCTCGCCGTATTGAGATTTCTCCACGTTGACCTCAGCTATATCGCAAGATCGCCAGGTCTCAGGGCGGCTCCGTTGACTTCTATTATCGCGCCTTATGTGGGGATTAGGTCCCATCTCAATACGACGCTGGGGAAAAAATGCAAATTGTGTGACCACAGGATAATTAATTTTTGGAGAATTTTCATAAGTATCTGTTACAATTTATTATCATTAAAAAACTAAATAATTCCTATGAATAACACTATTCTTAAGAATTGCCGTTCGCAAACGTATGGACGTACAATTTTGCATTATCATGAAATTTACAGCTTCTTTTGAACAGCTATGCAATGTTCATTTCCACGATGCACTGTCATCCTTTCTACCAATCATTTATTGCCTCTTCCAAAATTGGAAATAGTACTTTAAAACCCATTAAATTGGCGTATATCCCTTTCCATTTACAGATGACAACTAAAAAATGACATTTCTCAGAGAGCTCAATTGAGAGAAACAACGCCAGGGTTGATTAAATTGCTGTATTGACAGCAGGTACGTCAATCTTATGTCCGCTGTTCAGTGTGTGCTCACTATTTCACACGTGTCCTTTTCACATTGACATCTGTTCAAAAAATAACATACCAACTCAAAAACATGCCAACGATTTCCCTCATCCTGAAACTTGAATGTAAGTTTTCGAGGAGATGTTAACACCCATTCCCAAGTTGAGATTTTTGAACTCTCCAGTCCCAACGCAAGATCCGCAGACGCGGTCCTTCAAAAACTTTCTGACCTTGCTCGTAGCAGCAGGCAACCCGCCCGTTCGCCGCCGCTCGCTAAGAACTCCACCCACCGAACGAAGCGAGACTTTCTCCGCACGCCTCGAAGTAGGAAATGAGGTCCTGGCATTATTCTAGGAATGCAGCACGCATTCCACAGCCTCCGCTAGCTATCTTCAAGTCATTTCTCTCAAGTTAAGCTCTACAAAACTTGAAAACAATTCTCAACTTGAAACTCCGGAATGTCTTCTACGTGCGCGTCTCATTCAAGTGCGCCAACCCGAGTTGTCGCGTAACTTTGACAGCATCCATGTCATGTGTTTCGCAAAAACGTCTACCTCCAATGTGACAAGAGTATATACTTAAAATATAAAAGCTCAGTTTAATACAGAGAAACAGTGTTTTCTCTTCTTATAAGAATATATCTAAAGAAACAAGAAAATAAGCTCACCTTGTCAAGACATTTCAATTCTTCTATCGGATATACCGTCTTCTCACACCGTGCGCACTTTTTACTCATTTTGGACACAGATAAATATTTAACAATACAAATTAATTATTATACGCGGCACCATAAAACACGAACGCGGCCGTCCGAAACACGGTACTACCCGCAACGCTGTAACGGAAGTCAGCAGCAGGGCAGCAACCGACTGGCAATGCCGCGGCAGTTGAGGAGTAGTTGTACTAGTACTTGGAGCCGCCGGTAGGAGTTCGCGCATGCGCGTTTGGTGAGTGTACGTCACGAGTAGGAAAAGGTGGCGGTATATTATAAACTAAAAATGTCAGGATCACAAATTCTTGTATGTATGTTCATAAATTAAATCAATATACTTTTCGTCTTTATTACATCTGTATCTGCTATTAACCATTATCCTCCATCGCTTTGCGATAAATTTTCGTTTCCCTTGCTAAAAATTGTAGGTTTCCTCTTCAGTAAATGTGAATTGCATCTAGACGAATATCCTGAACTAATTTCCAACATATTAAAAAAACTCGAAATGTTATATAACGAATACTACTGTCCAATTTTATTGAATTTCAGGAATTGTTTCTCATTGACAATTTTTTCTTATCAAAAATGTGACAATTTTTAGTAAATAAATGAACATTTAATCGTATAAGTGTGTGTCCTTATGTCCTGCTTTCAACTTTATTCTCATTATTTTGTATCATCTTATCCTTATGTTTGAGTAATCTATTATTTTTATTTTGAGCATATTAATTCACTGATTAGTGTATACAGCTTATTTTTGTGACTACTTCTACTGCTTCTAAACTTTGTATGTATCCTTCATTTTCACTTTGGTGCGTAAACTGTATTCAAGAATATTGTATAATTATATTTCTTTCCTAAAATAACTAAATACCCTAGATGTATCAAGGGCATATCCAGAAAGAAATAATAACAATAATATTTATTGTGTCATATTTACAATTACAATTGTATATGATGAGTCAGATTGCTAATCTAATTACTAATTTCCAATGCACACAGGAAATGTAAGAAAACTATGCAGCATCTATGGCCTCATGGTTTCATTATATTCCCAAAAACTCAAGAAAAATCCAAAGATAATGAAATGGTTACAATTTTGACTGAGGAATATTATATATATTTGATTATGCTCTTCCACCTAATCTCATACTACTCATACCAACTGAATCCTCATACTCTGTTCATCATTGCTTATGATATAGCTCTCACCAAGTGATAGCAAGGGTTCAAGGAAGAGGTTGCCTGCGATTAAATATTTGCTTTTCACGTGATGCGTATTGAAACTGAATTGTTTTATATTCATGATATGTGAAGATCTTTCTTACGGTATATAAATACTGTTAATATTTTGTTTATTGGAGAGTTCTTTATTTGTTGTTCTTGAGCAGTGTGCATGCTACTTTTTGTAACACCATTTTATGTACTACAACAACAGTAATAATATTATTAAAAGAATTGGTCATTGTTATCTACATTATTGAGTATATCAGTACAAGTTCAGTATTAGTATGTATGTAACTATGTAAGTATGTACATTATTTTGTACAAAAGTATCCAGATCTTCACACAGGTAATTTATTCATAATATATTTTTTCACACAAAAGTTTCAGTCCTTTGAGAAGAGAAATTAATCTCTGTAAAGGAGAAGGAAATAACTATACCAAAGTGAAATACATTTTTATTTAATGAAATCAGATATAGTAATGTAAGTAGGTTTACCACTTTTTATAATGTCAAAATGTTGACTCACATGACACCACTAATGCCCTTACTCTCATAGCCATGAGATTAATACAGGAATAAAACATTGTTCCAATTTGTATCTTTTATTAAAGCTGCTTTAGGAAACTAGTTGTAAAAACTAAAGAATAATACATGGGAAAATTGAACAATAATTGACGTACTAGGAAACTATCAATCTGTAGCCAAATGAATATTTTTAAAACACATTATTCATTTTAGCAATTTCTTGATACACTGCAGGTGCTGAATCATGCCTTTACATGAGAAATGTAATTATTTTCATCTTATACTGTTGCTAGGTATGTCACCTGTTCCTGTTTCCCTGTAGATTTGGTGGCTTTTTAGACCTATAAGTGTTCCTGTTCTTGATTTATTTTTTGGGGTCTCCCCAAGCAAAATGTCTTAATGCTGTCTTTGGGGATCTTTCTTGCTTAATTCTGTTTACGTGAGAAAACCAATTCTTCTGACCTTCTTTTATGTTACATTTTTCCATTACATTTTTTGTGTTTAGAGTTGTTCAATTTTCTTTACTTCTTTGCTGATCGCTTAGCATGACACCTGCAAGATAACATAGAAATCTCACCTGCATGGCCTCCGGTTTTTGCCAATCCTGACTTTTCATTGACAAACTTCTTATTTACAATGAGTATTGGTTTTGCAATCATATTGTTTTCGTAATTTGGTCTCTTGAGTCATATCCCTTGTAAAATGTTTGATTAGTTGATTTGTTGTGTTTATTTCTAGATTTTGTTTTCTATGACCTTTGATATGTGCCCAATGATATTAACCAAATAATTACATTTGGATACTTGAATTATTTATCCATTAATGACAATTTTGACTCTTAAAAAAAAAAATCCCTTGATATGCCATTAATTTTGTTTTGTTTTTGGAGATTTTCATATTATGTACCAGTATTTATTTTGAGAATTCATTTACTGCAATTTGTAGGCCATTTATGATTCAGTTATTATAGCTACATCATCTGCAAAAAATTATTGTTTGGATCTTCTGTCTTTTAGTGAGATTTATTTCTGTCTTGATTAATGTGAAATGTCGAAAATTAAATTCAACCAAAGTACAGTTGAGCAAACCAACCCTGAGGAAGACAGCGTCAAGATGGTCGAAACATCAGCATCAGTGCCGTCGATGCAGCATTACCCAGACAGCCAAGATCAGAATTTGTAATTTTTCAGAATCTGTATTTCGTTTATTTCTTTCACAGGATAATTGTACTTGTGTAAGGGAAAAATGTATTTCAACTTACATTGTGCTTTCCAAATCCAAAGTCGTTGCAAAGAGAATATGTCAATGAAAATATTTCCTGTGTGACGCAAAATGCAGACAAAGCACTAATTTTCAAAATCCTATGCTGAGAATTTATTTCTTTTAAAACGTGAACATGTCAGCATAAATGGAGATGTCCCCTTCGTGTAAACACTTGCAGCCTCTAATCATTTATTAGATTTCTTTGATAATAACAAAAGTAAAAGACAAAAAATTGAAAGTGTAAAAGTAATAAAAGTATATTTTTTCAAATATGAATTATTTGAATTTTTATATTGCATCTAGACATCTGTGGAATCTGTGACATTTGTGGCATGAGTTACAGCAACTAACTTGTAAGAGAAGGTATATTTGGTGAGAAATATTTGTTTGAAGTGCAGTGGTAGGACTGAGAGGTGGTGGAAGCATTATTTTCTTGTTTAGATTCATATATACTTTTGTTATTTTAAGTATCCTATTTATGCTACACTGTTTCTTGCATTTAGGTTAACTGATTTATGCTGTATTCAGAATGTCATAAGTAACATGTTATGAAAATATTGGCATTATAATAATATTTTTAATGGAATTACAGATCCCATTCATTTTTCCTTGTCAAATTACTGCATTCCATGAGATAACTGAAAAATAGTGATTTTAATTTAATTTTTGAGGTATCCCAAAATAAATTATAAAATATTACCTAATACTACGTTATTCATAAATGTTTGTATAGTTGATCAGCCCTGTATGTATTATTTTGTTGATTTTAAGAAATCTAATTTACATCAACTGCAACAAATTGTATTACTAGTATATATTTACTGAATCTCATTATCAATATAATATGGCAGCTTCATACATTCTCACACAATTATTTAAAGTTGAGATATTACATCAAATATAAACTGAAATAAATCATATTAAAAGCAGAAGGCAAGGAAATGTTTTTTAAAGTAATGAAGAATTTGAATTCCAATTTCTAAGTTGTGACATGACTTGACGAGCATGACAAGAATTGTTATTATTAACACATGAAACACAAAATTAATCAATGTTTTGACAAAGCATGATACAATTTTTTGCTATATTATCATAAGTGTATGTATACATTTTTATACTATATTGTTGTGTGTATGTAAATCTTTGTGATATTTTTGTGTGATGTTATTAAGTGTGGCATACATACTATAATGTGCAGAATTCTTTGTATTGTTACCTTATTCTACCTTATTTTTCTATTTAATTAATGTAAATGTAGTATATGTAAAAATGAATTGACTACAACAATACACACAGTGCAATTGCTTTGCCAATTTATTGTTAACATGCATATGTATACAAATTTTTAAAAAATATAAGAAAAAACAAAATTATTTACCACAATTAACCCTTTACCAAGGTATACAACGCAAATTATAACTAACTCTTGTGATAATTTGCATCATATTTTGACCAAAAAGCACATTATAAACAATATCAGTGATTTGCAGATTGGTAAAAAATCAAAATTATAAAAAACTAACAAACAATCCTTGGTGGACCTCTGAGGCCTCCTCCCTTGGTAGTGCATGGTTTAAAAAATTACAGTTAAAAATAGGTGAGAACACAAATGCATAGGCCTAATTATCAACACAATTCTCCCATCATCAATTATCACATCATAACTCTTGGAGATTGAAGCATGGCTTAAAGAAACAAATGGAAAAAAAACATGAAACGGTCCTAAAATATTAAAAGTACAATAAAATGATCATGAATCTCTGATACAGAGAAAAATTCTACCAGCATTTGCTCATAAATAATAACCCTGTAACAGGGTTGCGCAAAATACTTTAAATTTAGTATTTAAATACTTCTCCAAAATACTTTGTAAATAAGTATTGACTACTTGAAATACATTAAATACAATTGT
Organism: Gryllus longicercus; assembly: GCA_038098605.1. NCBI lineage: Eukaryota > Metazoa > Arthropoda > Insecta > Orthoptera > Gryllidae > Gryllus > Gryllus longicercus. Next base: position 182,786 of record JAZDUA010000979.1, on the reverse strand, counting down.
ATTATATATTTTTTATTTCAGCAATATATTGTAATTGTCAATTACAATAAATTAATACATAGACATTTCTGAACAATTACTAATATATATAAATACTTTCAAATATAAGACCATATCAAAAATATATCTAATTTAAATAAACAGAATTTCCTTATAAAGCCACTAATTTTTCAAATACATTATCTGACAGCAAAATCCTAGTTGGGGAATGGATAAATCCAAAAGGAAATAGTCGTTCAACAGGCACGGATGGACGCAAAGTGGTGTTAAAATGAATAAATGCTTTTTTAATATACGATAACTGCCTAGCATTTTTAATGACTTCATTTTATCATTTAAAAATGAGGAAAATTCAAAGTCAGCATCTGAAAGGAGCTTTTCTTTTTGTTTTATTAAGATGCATTCACTAGTAGAATCGAGCAAAATGAAACTAACCTTGTTATCACCATCTACTCCTTCATCTGTATTAATATTATTAGCAACAGAAAATTTTTCAGCAGATCTTGTATACAATGAAAAAATTTCTTTTTTTTTTTATCGTCTGAAAAGGACGTGGGAAACTACTTTCTTTTTGAAGAAGGGATGAAAACACACAGCCAATACATCTTTCTTAGTAGCTGAATCAAACGAGAAATTTCTTGAACTTTTTATTCTATAGAGTTGATTAAGTGGTTTACTTTGTGACTCAAGTATTTGAATTTACTTTTAGTCAGTAAGTCCAGTCGATTTTGCAAAAAAATGATTGTGGATAAAAAGGTTCCATTAAAACAAAGTTTCTCGTGCGTCATGAATCTAGTGCTAGAGTGATGGGCCTTAATATTTCGCAAATATCCTTCTAAATGTTGTACTTCAATTTCTTTAAAAGAAAGTAAATCTAGTTTATCATTCAATTAAAATTTGAAACTTAAAAGTCAAGTTACAGAATCAAATGAGAATTCCATCTGGTAACACAAGGAAAATTAAGTTTACAATTGAAATAATCTGAAATAATCTCAGTAGATTTTGATCACTTTCATTCCTTCCATATAGTTGAACATTTTGCAAAAGATGTCAAATAATTTATCCACTATTTTGTCATCTATTTTGTCCTCTGAACCCAGGACATGACAACACTGCACTTTTATTTTCTAAAGACTCTTTGTCAATCGGAAATAGAAAATGTATATTCGAGTAGTCTTTAATTCAATGCGTAGTAATCAATGAAAATAATGTACAAACAAATTTCTTTGTCATTTTACCCAATGAGCTGTCATTCTCAGAAAACGTCTATGTTTATTTGACCATATATCCGCTGTTGTGGACACTTAATCTACGTTGCTAAGAATTTCTTTAATAAGGTTTTTGTTTGTAGTAAAGTTCTTATCAATTTTTCTGCCCAAAGTTCGATGGGACACAACAGTGGCATCACTTTCAAAATCTATAAAATATATTTTATATACAATACTGTTTTACAATTAAGTTGTTTACTGTCTTCATTATTTTCCTTAAATATTTTCAGCAAAAGAGAAATATTGAAGTATAATAATCTGTAATAATTTTCACAAAATGTGGATTATCAACTGTGATCAAAGGTTTCATGCTGTTAACAATGTATGTATGAATACATTGTTATCTATATGTTATCCAACTTTTCCTGTTGCAATTTCTTTTTTGTTATTGGATGTGACATCATATAGCTTCATTGGCTTCAAATTATGTTCATCGCCTCCAGAATTTGTACATATTTTTCATTTGCTGTTCATTTTTACTTCAAGAGTCCAAGCACTAATTTCAACTTTCATTTCAGGATGTAGTCTCTAACAAAGAAAAATGCAATTTTTTAAAATAAAAAATTGCAAATATTTACAAAAAACTTGAAACTGTTGCGTGTGTTATAGTTAGAGTTGGATTAGTATGCAAATGCTTTTTTTTTTTTTTGCTAATTGTTACTTGGAAAATGATCACATATCTTTACGAATCTGCTGATTCAGAATATTTCTGACAAATTTTATTTTGCATATTTCACCATATTTTATGGTTTCTGTATATTTTTACATATTTAGCATAATTGGTGCAAAAGTAAGGAGAAATGGTAATAATTTAAATTTTTTGAAATTTGTGAATTTTGATATAATTATCATGATTCACAGAAAAGATCATCAGTCACCATAAAGAAGTGAATATCCTTTTATCCTCCAAACAGTTCACAACAGATGTAGATATTTCGCTTGTACCATGTGCGGAATTAAAGGTAAGATTTCAGGCCAGGGGCATGGTTTGTCGTGCTCAGTGTCTGAGACATGAATGATATATCACCCCATGATAGGCCGTAGTTTTCTCATCTGTCAGGAATTGTTTTCCTGCAAGCGAGAGTTTATGCGATGGTATCAACACACTTATGTCCTCACACTAGTCATCAATACGGCCTACTAAAGAAAGATCTTTCTAATATGAGGTATTACCCATGCTCATTTCCTTCAGCCCTGGAATACCTACCTCCACTCGTTTACTAACATTAGTTAAATTATGAATAAGTGATTGCAATGTACATTGTTGCAAAATATGTTTAGCAGAAATGTTTGATCCCATATAATAGAAACTATTTTGCATTGAAAAACAAGCTACAGATGTGATATTAGAGTCCTGTCATCAAAATAACCAACAGCCCACTCCTCTCGCATCTACCAAAACGAGGGCTCAAGGAAACGTGCAAGGGTAATAGCAACACTGCATGCTCGCATGCATGCCCAATGTACATACATTAAAATATCTTAACAGACAATAAATTTTAACAATTCTTGATCTAAATATAAGTCAAATTCTTTGTTCAACATGTATTTTACATTGTTTATATAAAATCATCTCAACTAAGTTACAAACCAGTTTTTCAAACACATTTAGAAATGTATCTTCTCATAAATTTTAATAATTTTAACCTAAGTATAGAATGTTCTTTGTTCAATGAATTAATGTACTTTTTTAAAAATCTCTTACCCATTCCCAAGTATTAAGACATAAATAAATGATAGTGTTTCAAAGCATGGTTAATTAAGTGAAAATAAAAAATAAAATTATTTTCAAAATACATTTTTCTACCGAAAATTATTACATGTTTCAAAGAGGCAATACCGTCATAACACAATTCAAATCTTTCTACGAGTATTTTGTATTGCATTTTATTAATAATCATTAATTCCCTTGAGAAATTAATATTGAATATTTTAAAGATTTATCATATTTATTATATGGCATATTTTAGGTATTTTTACTGCATAGAAATCCTGGCTCTACAGTAGTGGAATTGACTATTACATCCCTTATAAAACTAAATATTTTAAAATTTTAATTTGCGTAGATATCATAAAAGTAGTAGTTACCTTTAAGTGAATCCAGAAATTTGCTGTTGCCTTTAAACTGATACTTATTACATTTATCTTGTTTCGTTTCTTACATAAAACATATTCGGCTTTCATTGAGTCAGATTACACACTAACCACTTTGTAAACATATTCACCAAATAAAATTCTTGGAAATTTAGTTTGTTCCCTCATTTTGTTCAATAAACTTCCTTTATTTCTTCAAATTACTTAGGCACTATAGCAAAGAAATATTGCTGCGAGCATAACTCCTTTTCCTATCGGCACAGCCTTTTCATAAATAAGCCACAGGGAGTGGAGAAAGGGAATGATTTTTTTTCTCAATCCCAGATAGAGATCCAGATACTCTGTAGATATTACTGAAGCATTATATGGAAACTGAGGACAGTGACTCCAGTTACTCCTGGGCAATGGGGTAACTGGATCCACACAACACTGAAATATAAAACACAAAAAAATGTGTATAATATCATTTATATTGAAAAACTGAATTACAGACAACTTTTATGATCAGTTGATCTTGGCAAAGAATACTTTTTGTGCTGTTAAAAGTGGAGCACAAAGCAATTTTGAGAGTGAAATAAGTTAAGTACATTGTAAAAGTATAGCCATGTTACCCAGACTTATCTTCATTTAATGATCTCATTGAAGGACAGTTCTTGTTCGGTACAGAAGTTTGTTTCTGATCAATACTGCTGAGCACCATGGAAAGTAAGAGGGATATTATAAGCAACTGAGAAAATATTTTGCATTAGCAGTTTAACAGCTTGAGAGTAAATATCTTTCAGATATAGAGAAACATTTTGTATTAGAAGCTCAGAATACAGACACCCATTATATTTTCATACATTCATACAGAGACCCATTATATTAATATATGAATGCTATTATTCCATTTAAAAAAAATTGTTTACTAAGAATTTCTTCTAGTTAATTTCTTTACTCACCAAGGTTAGAAATTAAGGGTAACACTAATGATCGTGATGTAATTTAAGGGAGGAGGGTGGTTGTCCATTAGTAAATCGTGATGCTTATCATCCAACCCTTGAAATTTGATTTACTCTCAGAAGTGAAAATATGCAAACTCTTAATGAAATTGAAACTAAATACAGTCAACTCCAGTTATAATGAATTTGGATATAGTGAATCCTCAGTTATAGTGAACTTAAGTCCCCTTTCACTTGCATTACAAATAAGCATAAGAAGATTTGGTTACAGTGAAACTGAGCTTTGGCCATGGTGAACATAGGAAATACAATTTCCTGGAAATTAATAGCCTCTAGAAAAGAAAATATGGCCTCACTGCCACAAATTCAAACCCTAGGCAGCATGAAAAAATATCTTCGGTCAAAGGTCATAATCGAAGAAGTCTCCTATGAGGTGAAAGAAGCAGACCCGGAATGGGGAACTGTCTAATGACCTTATGCCTCTCAGTATCACTGCAGAAACAAAGGTTGTGTCCTTCATGGGCTAGAACTGGTGGTGGCGATGAGCAATTGCTTGTTCAGTTTTAAGCTTGGTGTTACTTTATATTCCACAGGACAAAGTGTGTTGAGTTCTATGGAGACGACGGGAGGCATGCGACTGCCACAGTCTGGCGATATTCACCATGCCACATGGGAAAGCGATCAGTTTCATTAGTCGCTTGCGCCATCCAGCTGTCAAAGCATCTTGTATGTTATTAGGTGAGTAAAAGGGCCTTTGGAAGGTAGGATGGTGTTCCAACAGTACAAGAGACTTGGAAGGATGTAAAGACTGCATTACAATACTTCGACACTGAAGACAATGCAGAATCAAGTATGGAGAGAGCATGAACTCTGGAGAAGGGTCTAGAGAAATTACTAATGAAAATGTATGAAGCAAACAATTGAAAACAACTGATTTTTTAAGGATGAATAAAGATATTGAAATATTCAGTTCATGCTGTTAATGTATTTCACTATATCTCTATATTAATAAAATCAAGCGTTACGAAGAAATTCTATTTAATTTTGACATCAGTGAACCTAAACTGTGATTCCTCAGAAGTTTACTATAACTCATGTCGACTGTATAATTTATCTAAAGCAGATTATGTGGCAATTAATTGAGATTTAATATAGCGTAATTGGTGTATATTTTTTACAGCAAACTCACTAGTTATGCATTGATCACTTTTATCAAAAATTTCTTTATCTTCTTGACAAATATATTCCTCAATACATCATACCAAAATTAACATATCCACCTTGGTATTCCAGTAACGTGATTAAATGCCTTAAATTGAAATATTATGCAAAAATAAATAAATAAACAAACAAACAAACAAACGAACAAACGAACAAACGAACGAACGAACAAACAAACAAACAAAATAAAAAATATTTATATAAAAATAAAATTAAAAAATCTAGAGAAGATTGTATGAATTACATTAATGTTACTGAAAACAGAAATTAAGTATAATATTAAATCATTTTGGAAATTTACAAACTTTTTGAGAAACACAAGGTCTGCATTACAATATTTCGAATATAGTGAACTCACATATGTTCCTGAAAATGTGGGTTTTAAAAGATAGAAAGGCTGATAATGGGCATCAAATATTCGATAGCTTTGCTGACTTTTTTGAATCAGTGTATCAGTCATCTTATGTTGTTTTGTATAGTCATGATTAACATTTTGATATAAATGTAGGCTCCATGCGTATTAGCCAATATATACCAATAAAGAAATTAGATATTAAGACTGAACCTGGGTCAAATAGTATTCCCCAGGTTTTTTAGGTAAATTGTGATGTTTTGCTGATACCAGTTAAACAATTTATTTTTAATAAATTCATTCAGAAAGGTCTATTTCCATTAGTGTAGAAATGTAGTTATGTTACTCTGATATTGAAATCAGGGAAAAGATCATGGATTACAAATTATAGACCCATATGTAAAATGAGGGTTATACCAAAACTGTTTTAAGCTATTGTCATTGAGAAGCTGATGATGCATGTAAATCCAATGTGACTCATGAACACCATGGTTTTAGGTTGAAAAGTAATATGTTATTGAGAAATTAGAAGGAAAGTCCCAGGTTGATGTTGTGTATACAGATTTTGTGAAAGTGTTTGATTCTGTTAATAATAGCATTTTATTATTAAAACTTCAACACATAGGTATTCATAGAACTTTCCTGAAAGAGATTGGATATCTAGTTCTGAGATAGGATACAAAAAGTTAAATACAAGTCTTTCGTATCCAGGGATGTATAATGTGGTAATCACAATAGATCATATGTCAAAGACACCAAAGTTTTCAGGAGGATTGAAAAACATTCTCTACCTCTCCCTGCCTCGACAGTCGCTTTCAAAAATGTAAAATCATTACATTCGGTTTTTCATTAGTCCGTTGTCTTACGACCTATTACAACTGCTGCAGTTCTCTTAATTGATTACAACGGTGTAATAAACAAAAAGGGATTTTTTTACATATGACTTATTGCAGTTACCATGACATGCAACATCTGGAGTACCTCAGGAATCCCATCTGGGACCCTTACTTTTTCTACTGTTCATTAATGATTTAAAGAATTATTTCTTTACAAGTTTATTTTTGCTCTTCACTGATGACTTGAAATTGTATATAGAAGTTAAAAGTCTTAATGATTGCACTACACTTTCGTTGAACTTGGACTCTTTTTTTTTTTTTTTTTTGTGGTGTGAGAATAATAGACTAAGTTTAAATTATAACAAATGTAAAGTCATGATATACTTTCGAGCGAGTAATATTGTTCATTATGAATATGTGCTGGATGGACATTTGTTGAATTAGATTTCTTCTTTTAAGGATCTGGGAGTCATTTTTGCCTCAGAATTCAAATTTGATAGTCATATCCAATATACAGCAGATAAAGCGTATCACATGCTTGGTTTTATGATGATAGTTTACAAATTTTGCAACTTTAAAATTATTATATCTATTGTTAATTAGACCTACTCTACTATATTCTTCTCCAGTCAGGTCACCCTCTTATAAAATCTATATAAACATACTACTTTGTTTATAAAATCTATTACTCCATCCAGCATAAATTCTTCAATTTTGTTGCATTCTAGTTCAGATTGCCATCGCTGCAGCTATCTCATGATTATAAACAGGTTGCTAATTTTCTAAACATTAGTTCTCTTTCCTCCTATAGTGATTTGAATGATTTTTTGTTCTTTTATAACCTTCTAAATAATAATGTTGATAACCATACTTTACTATCAAAAGTTTGTTGGAAGATTCCTCCCAAAAGTCTCAGAAATAATAATGAAGCACTACATGCACTGCCATTTGCTAGAACAATTTTGATTTTTAATGTTTTACTAAATAGAATAGTGTAGAAAAGCGAATGCGCATGATTTTAATTTTGCTCTGTCAAGAAATGCCATCAGAAAAGTAGCTAAAAGAGTGTTGTTGATAGCTTTTATATGGGCTTGTATATTTGTGATGACATTATTGAGGATTGTGATAACTTTGATAGACTTTTTACACTTTATTTTGTTTTATTTTCTGTATTTGTGATGACATGATGTGATGGTGTATATTGTATATATGTGAGAGATGAGATAAGGAAATGATGTGGCAAAATGTTGGTTTTTGTCGGTGTATGTAATAGTTTTGTATTGGGCGATTGCCTGTTTGATAAATAAATAAATAAATAAATTAAAAAAAAAATGAATGAATAATCTAAAACTGTGGGAGCTATAAGATGTTTTTCCAGCATATTATGCCATTTCTCAGTCTGGAATGAACATTTGGGAACTGTACACTGTGAGCAGTAATACTGACTGAAGTTGAAAGAATTTTGAACACAAAGCATAATGAACTTAATTTTGTGATCTATTCTTTTAAGTGGACATTCCTTATCAGGTTTGTCTGATTTGGGAGACCTGAAAATTTTAATACGTTAACATCAGTCAATTGCGTAATGTTAATTTTCAACGGAATATATACTTATTTATTTGAGGAGGGAGGGAGAGATAAAGCAAGCTTTTTAGATTCCCTGATGTTCCCAGAAATTAAGAAAGTAAAATTATAGCATCCTTGGAACAAAGACAAGGAAAGTGGATTCCTACATAGAAGGAAAAAATTAAAAGATGGTTATTTAAGGTCTACAGTGGTCATTTTATGTAGGTACTACCATCTTCATAAATCTCAATCCAAATGTCTAAATATTTTATTGCTATTTCACCTGCAAAGAATGGGGGAAGGGTGTTTGAGGCAGCGTTATGCTGCATTACATAGGTGTAGGGGATGTTACTTTAGTGTTACAATACACTGATATTGTTTTTGTTTTTTTCAACATTTGCTGAAATAATTTCTTTTATTCAGTCTTGCACAAAAAACATAAAAATATTAACAAATTAAATAAAAAATGTAAATTAAAAAGTTGTATATAAATGTGTACAATTATTGAAAATATATTTTCATCAATGGTATATTGGTTGAAACTTAAATTGTGAAGAAAATAATCAAAACTGATCTAAAGTATATTCTAGAATACAATGAAATTGCCACAGTAGATTCTCGCTCATGCGTCATCCGTGACAATATGTGCACTAGTCAAAAATATTCTCGCCAATGCTTCCTTGCTTTCTTCATGCGCAAGTTGTCCCCCAACCTTATAGTTAGGTGCAGTCAGCTTTGCCAATTACTTTTGACTGTAATTGTCAATAATTTTAATACACAACAGAATACAATTAATACAAATTGTTTTCATTGTTAAATACGTTTTTTTCTTTGTACATGGTATGGGGAGGGTTGCGAGTGTTACGTAATTTTCAGGGAGGTCAAGTGCTTGTTACAGGGGGAGGGTGTATTCAAAATTTTCTAAATTTGCGTGACATAATTCATGAACAGTCCCTTATAGGTTTTGCCTCAATGTTTTGCACAAACCCACCTTCATAAAGTCTATAAGCCACTAAGATAGTGTGAACCTTCAACACTGTAAAAGCTAAGTTTTATGTAGCTAACCAATTATCTGTTCATTTTTGGCACCAGTTTTCAAATCATAAGTGCTAATTATGTCACAACAAATGGTCCCAAATCTTCCAAATGGTAACCACAAGATATTGAATATATAAAGTTTGTTACAAAAATGTTAGCATTTTTACTTTTAATCAGTAGTGATAGTAATATGTGACTGTAATAGTGATATGTGATAGTTATACTGTAATTGTTTGTTACAAAATAATTTTTCATTTACAAATTTGTAACACATTGAAATTACAAGCTCTAAACGGGCAACACTCATATTCAAATGAAAATATTATTATTGATTTCATTTATACAAGGGAAGATTAATTACGAAAAAAGTCATTAGTAGTGGGTGTATCCACAGGGAGGGAAATGAGGAATATCATTAAAATGAATAAAATCAGATAGCAGCATGAGCTGGGTGTAGCCTGCGACATTTTACAAAATCTGTAATGACATCATTTTTAATTTCCCCTCGCAATTTTTTTTTCGGGATCCGCCCCTGTTAGTAGGGAATGTCATTGCAAATACGTATTTTCCCTCTCTAGTAAGGAAGATTGCTCACTTGTTATGTGCATGAAACACCCAACTTCCAATTATTAAAACTTAATTTTATGATTCATATCTTACATTTTTGCCTATTTTCCTTATAAGCATCATATTTCTGCAAATCTAATATACAAAAATCAGTGTTCGTAGTTTATGCGCTGCCGTACTGTTCATCCGATTGCGATAAAACTTTGTACCCTTTTTTGCTTGCACAGGCGCGAAGAATATAGGCATAGTACAATGGAAATGTGCGTATGTCTGTTACACATAGACCCGAAATGGGGGTCGTTGATAATGATTTTATGCGTTTATGCCGACTCAAGCGCCCCTGAACAGAAGCTCTACGCAACCCGTTACACCCTCAAGTATAAAGCGCGTCTTCGCTGCATATTCAGCCCCTGCGATTGTGAAATATCGACTGGAATTATTATTTGAACGGACAAGGACAAGTAAATCGAAATTCTCAAAGGCAGTGCCATAGCGAATGTATGCCCAAATTTGAGAGAGAACGTTTTAACAATAGGATGCTTGACAACTATGTCGAAACCAGGACAGAGAACAATCGCATACTCGCGAGGAAGTCTTTCATCTATCAACACGTTTGCAAAGCGTAGCGTAAAATGTGATTAATAACCACATGACCAGTAGCGTGTGAAATGCAATACATTGCAATAGCGAAGCATTACCGGGTCCAGTAGTTATTAATAAATCAATCCACCTCAACAACACGGCCACGGGGGCGTTCTGCACGCACATTCCTCAGAAAACACTCCTCGTGGTGGCGGAAGACCACGGTGATCTCGTGAAAGGAGTGAAATACAAGCTGATGTTAAAACGTGTCATCCACGAGAACGACGCACTCCTCTCCAGCGAAGAGGTAGACGAAACGGTGTCCACGATTAACATTACGACAATCGAATGGCACACACCATCCGAAAATCCATACAAAATGTTTTTCCTTGAATACAGATTTGGGAAAAAATAGATTTAACAGTTGTTGAAATATGATTCACTTTAAAAGATAATAATAATAATAATAATAATAATAACAATAACAATAATAATAATAATAATAATAATAATAATAATAATAATAATAATAATAATAATAATAATAATAATAATAATAATAATAATAATAATAATAATAATAATAATAATAATAATAATAATAATAATAATAATAATATGAACTTTTCTTGGAAATAAGGGACCCCCATTGATCTACTGACCCAGGCCCTTTGTTTACACTAGATGCCCTTGATGGCACACGCCACTCATCAGGGCGAACGCTCAAAGCCACGTCCATATCCAGTAGTACCTCGTATTAAAAGATATCTCTCTGCCGATATTACGGCATGGGAATAGCACGTCTCCCAATCTACCATCCACCAAAATCCAGAACTGACAGGTGAAGGCCGGGCAGGAAATGAGACACTAACAGTCGTGCAACATCTGCAATATCTAATGCAAGCCTTGCAAACAAAACGCAGCAATAAGATCAAAGTAAATATCAAGAAGAGTCAACTATTATCCATTTCATTAATCACTTTTTAACTCTTCTTCTCTGTATCTCTTCTTTGTAATGCATGTGGTCCAGTGGTCCACAAGCATGTGTATTCCTGTCGAAAAGAAGGTTTTAGGTTGGTTGCAAAGCCTCTGACGCATCGCTTCCTCTACCTCTTTGTATGTCTTTGACTATTCTTTCCAAAAATGACACCTGTGTTGTAACGGCCGAGAAAGCGTTGGCAGATCTCAAGACGTTTGAGTTTGCGTTCTTCAGTGAGTTGTCGTGGCACCCACTGCAACCACAGTTTACGGAAGTCAAATTCATAATGATGTTCATCGTAGATGCTACGTGATAGATGGTAATCCGCCTATTTGTCAAAACCCATCAATTGAGCTTGCTGTTTGTTGGTCTTTGTGGACGTGCACGGGGGCCCTGCTCCTTTTTACGTCACAGTTATCCGGCCACTTGTAAACTTCTGGATCCACTCGAAAACACTTGACCGCGGCAATGTGTTGTTCCATTACTGTGCCGACACCATTACGTTCGCATTTATTCTGAACAAAACTACTAAGCCGAGCTCAGATACAGGGCCCCAAAATAACAATTCGTGACTTTGGTTCACAACTACGGATTTAAATGTGGCGCGGCGGCGACGCCATGATCTCACAGGCGCCGCGGTCAAGCGAGGTGGAACAGCCGCGGGCTAAAAAGAAAATGATAAGGTATTGCGAATGGCCATTGGTCGAAAGGCCGAAAACAAGGGAAGCAGCGGACGGAAGGCTTGTGGCGTTTCGGAACCACGGCTGTTAAAAATTTCTATGAGAGTAAGAGCTTCTTCTGTTGAAAAGTTTTCGCGAGAGCAGAGCTACGATATTCTGTTTCGTGAGAAGAGCTACCAGTTTCTGCTTAAATAGTCGTACGAGGAGGAACTCATCTCGACTAAATTTGTTTTCGGAAGATGAGTTAATTTTTTGTGAAAGTGCAAGTAATAGAAACTCCACGTTTGCTAATTTTGGGAGCAATAAATTGAACGGTTAAGGTGTTTGTTGGAGTGAAAGCGGGCGCAACCACCCTCTGCTACCAAAGTTCCTGGAGTGAAGGATCGGCAGCCGATGCGAGGTTTTCGGGGTGACGACGCTTAGAAGGCGACGCCAGCGAGGTTCATCCGCCAATGTCAGACGCAGGAGCGTGAGTACCCGTGCAGCTGTGTGAGTGCCCATGCCAGGCAGAAGCAATATGCAAACGTGTAAATAAATTTAACGACAAAGCAAGGTCACAAACCAGAAACGTTAACAAAGCAATTAGTGAGCGATTCAATTCCCTAGAGGCACAAGACAATTGGAAAGGGCTACGCCTCGTTTGTAAATATCAAGTTTGCGTCTCACGATAAATAGAGATTAATTATGAGCGCATAAATGTATTTAATTTTCTGCACAATTGAGAGGGACCAAAGTTATTAATTTTAAAATTCTTTAGAAGTTGCACCGGTTGGTAGCATAGAAGCATACTGTTATTGTGAAGAAAATTTAAAGGAAGTTTAAAGATAATCATTATTTTTTTGCCTGTAGCGTAAGCGTCCAGCGTCACGTGTGGACACGTGATCAGTGTGCTTACCTGTTTCATACACTTCAGTGTTACGATATTATTGTAACAAATGTTGCATTACCTGTCGGAATTCGCTGCGCGGATTGCCTCATCTGCCGGCTCCCCCAAACCTGACAGTTCTGGGTTATTTGCGAGTCGCATAGATGTGTGGCGCAAGTTCCGGATGGATCGAGGCGGACGCCGGCCAGGTATAAATTCGCCGCTGCCGGCGGCCGCTGTCACTGTAGGTTCGGTTCACCCTCTAAATCTTAACATGTCGTTTACTTTGAAGTTCTCAGGATTGCAGGAAGAACCCCCATATACTTAAAAGCACTAGATAGTTTTATGTCGCTAATTAGATTTCCAAAGCAATATAAAACTATATTTGTTGTATCAAATATTACAAAAAATGCACGGACGTTGTTGGAAACTCTTCAACCATTTTAACCATACTTACCAACCATACTGAAAAAGAAATTCAGATCCAGAATATTATAATGCAAAAATTCGACGTATGAAGAGAAAAGCCAGAAAAGCTTTCAATAATAGACATCGCAGTAAAACTCATAGGATACTTTTTCGTAACTGTTCAAAAGAATTAAAGCGGGAAAAGAATTTTGCGCAGGAGTCATTTTTAAAACACATTCTCGACAGTGAGGGAAATAATTGATCAGGGTTTTACAAATATGTTTGCAGAAGAAAAGGAAATAAAGAAGAAATTCCTATCGTTAGAGATACTAACGGGTTACTAATAGATGATCGGGAAAAAGCAAACGCATTTAATGCCTACTTCAGTTCCGTTTTTAAAACAAAATCTCACCATACTCAGATATCGAGGGAGGCTGTACCCAATCAGTTTAAAATAGACGTAAATACATTGCGAAAGCGAATTAAATCTATGAAAAATGGAAAGTCCCGGGGTCCAGATGCCATTTCAACGGACATAATTCAACTCAGTGGAGAGGCAATATTACCATATCTAATAAGATTATTTCATATTTCGATCAACAATTGAAGCTCTCCAAAAAATTGGAAGCTAGCTACTATTGTTCCGATTTTTAAGAATGGTGACAGAACTGTTTTAGCAAATTATAGACCGGTAAGTCTTACGTCAGTTGTATGTAAGATAATGGAACATCTGATAACTAGTTATATTAGACAAGAATGGGAACAAAAAGAATGGCTATTTCAGGAACAGCATGTTTTTAGGAATGGTTTCTCTTGCGAGAGTCAGATAGTATCATTCTTTCAGGATATAGCAGATGAAGTTGATGGTAGTGGGAGGGTGGATGCCATAATAATAGATTTTGCGAAGGCATTTGATGTTGTCCCAAACGATAAACTAGTTCATAAATTAATGCATTCGGGTATTGACACCAGAGTTGTGGCGTGGGTTGATGAGTTTCTTCGAGATAGAAAACAGAAAGTCCGAGTTGGACAACAATTTTCAACTCTGGCAGAGGTTACTTCTGGGATCCCTCAAGGAAGCGTTATTGGACCCCTCCTGTTTCTCGCGTTTGCAAACGACCAACCAGACAATTTATGTTCCAAGGTAATACTATTTGCAGATGACTATAATATATCGAGTTATTCAATCAAAAGTAGACGAGGATATTTTGCAGGATGATCTAGATAGATTACATTTCTGGGCAGAAAAAAATAGCATGATAATAAATAGTTCGAAAACCAAACCATCACGTTTTGTAGGGGCCGCAAATATAGTGAAAGTCAATAAAGTTTAGGCAACGAAAATATTCCAAGAGTCCTGGCTTGTAAGTACCTAGGAATAATATTTGATAGCAAATTAAATTGGGAAAATCAGGTTAACTTTGTCTTAGGGAAAGCCTGGAGGTCTTTGCATTTTACCATGCGAATACTAAAAAAGAGTACTGCGAAAGCGAGAGAATTAGCTTACCTATCTTTAGTTCGTCCATTAATGGAATACGGGGCAATTTGTTGGGACCCTTATGGAAATTCACAAAAGGAATATTTGAATAGAGTACAGAGAAGAGCGTGTTAACTTACTTTCCGCAGCAATAGGAAGAAAGTAGAATGGAAGTCTCTAGAAATCAGGAGGGTTAAGGCAAGACTCTGTGCTATGTACAAAGCGTATGCCGGTTATCCAGCTTGGAAAGATATTTTCATTCGACTCGATAGACCCACTTACTTTAGTAGAGCGGATCACAAGCAAAAAATTCAGTTCAGACCACAGAGAACAGATGTTGGAAAATTTTCATTCACAAATAGAACAATAACGGACTGGAATAAATTACCTGCGACAGCCATGGATCCCTTTCCTCTAGGTGTACAAAGTTATAAAAGTAGATTAACTAAGACATTTGTATAAGATAGGCTTATTAAAATAGTTATTGTTTTAGTTATAATTTTATTATAATTGTTATTTTATTATTATTATTATTATTATTATTATTATTATTATTATTATTATTAGTATTGTGATAATCACTATTAAATGCATTGGTTTGTTAAATATACAATTATAAAGTAGTAGTTAAATTGGAGTGTCGTGACGTGTTGTGAAGTGTAGTGCAATAGAGAAGTCAAGTGCAAGTGTAGTGTAGAGAAGTGAAATACAAGTGTAGTGAAGTGAAGTGGAGTGAAGTGGAGTGAAGTGCAGTGTATTTATTACTTAAAAATTCCGTGCAGGACAGTCATAAAGTTTATAGGTAATGCTGTTATTGTTATTGTTGTTATTATTGCCTTAAAATGCTTTAAAATTACAGTGTATTAGTATTCTTAGTTGTAATATGTAAATTGTAGTGTTCTGCCACCAGGTTCTATGCCTACCTGCAGAAATAATAAATCTATCTATCTATCTATATATCTATCTATCTATCAATCTATCTATCTATTTCCTCAAACAATGCAGGAGTTTAAAAATAAATTCTTAAAACGTTATTGGAGCGAGGAAATTCAACTGAACCATAAGGTCACAGTGATGAACTCCCTCTACAAGCCAGCGTTCGTAGCAAGCGTGACTACGCTGAAGGAAAACTCGCCGCTCTCAAATTATGTTCGCCACTTATGGAAGACAAAGAAATTATTTCTTTGTTAACTTCTCATATGGCATCCAAAATGTGATAAGGGCATAGAGCCGAGAGACTGGAATCATTCCAGCGCCTACTGAGCTACTACTACATTACGGCCGAGAATATGGTGAAGAGCCAACATAACAATCAACGCCATTGTCACGTGTGGGGATGGTCAACAGGCGAAATCAGTAAAACAGAGTGACCAGCCAAACAAGAAAAAGAATGGAGTGCGGAAGAAAAATACGTTCGAAACGAAGCAAGAGGCCGCGCTTCGAAACCAGACAGCATTGAAACGACCAATAAGACTTATCCGCAAAACAAACGGAAGAGAAAATATATAAAAGAAATTGAAGAATTAACAACCAAGTATGAACAATCTCAGGATTCAACGTCGGAAAACTGCCACAGTTCGATGTGAGCGGGGACCCCATGGCGAAGAGCATTCGAGGTTATAACGTGGTTCCGATAATTGCTGTAGGTGGCTCACCAAATGATGTCATATTGAATATGGCAACCTCAAGCGAATGTCCATACCGTTGCCCAGTAATCGAAATCCAATGTGGTCACGTGAAGGTAAAGGCACTAGTGGACACGGGTTTCATGGTAACCATCATGGCTGAGGACGCTTACAAGGCGTTAAAGGACTCGAAGATTGAAATCTCCCAATTGCCAATAACGAGTACGCGAATCACAACGGCTAAGGGAAATAAGTGAAGCTCAATACGAAAGCTAATTCTCGCGCCTTTGAAAATAGGGAACATGTGATATGACACGCCCTGTCTCGTAGTGAAAAGATTCGCATACCCCGTAATTCTAGGCATCGATTTTCTGGCAGAGAATGATGTAGTAATTAATACGAGAGATTCGGAAATTCTTGTAGGTCGCGGAAATGCGAAGATTATTATAAAGATGAAAATTGATAAAGAAAATTTATATGAAAACACTGATGAATTGGAAATAAGTTCATTGCAAATAAATGATGTGTCAAAGAAATAGTTGATCAAGCATCATTCCTCGATCAAGAACAGAAGACCAAGTTGTTTAAACTACTTTTCAGCATCAAAAAATGTTAGAGAAGAATCGTGAGCCTGTAAAGAATTACGTGTTTCGTATCCAGCTCACGGACGAAACGCCTTACAACGGACCCAGCTACCCCATCTCGATAGTATACCACGATGAAATTTCGCATCCAATTCATGAAATAATGGAAGAGGGAATAATAAAAAGGGCGACAACGGCTAATGTAAACCCCAATGTGGTTGTCAGAAAGCAGAATGACACTTTGCACCTCTGTCTGGATGCGCGTCATTTGAACTCACTGGCAATGCCGTACCAGAATATACCACCGAAAATTAAGGAAGCATTAATGCAATTCTCTAATAAGGGATGGTTTTCATCGACGGAATTCAGCAAGCCGTACTACCAAATGAGGCTACATCCAAGGGACCAAAAATACACCGGCTTCTTCTAACAAGGGTGAAGCCGTGTTTGGACGAAATAATGCTGGGCTTGGAGATACCACTATTTCTGTCGACGACACCGTCCGGCACTTCACTAGTTTTGAATACCATCTTGAAGCATTAGAAAGATTGTTCAAATTATTGATTAAGAATGACCTAGTTTTAAATATCGAGAAATTGTATGTTTGTATGCCACAAATAAAATTAAACGAAATAAAAAAGAAAGGAATAAAAATGGAATTGGACAGGATCAAGGAGATCGACATCATCCCAGGCCTAAAAATGTTAGACAGCTAAGAGGGTTTGGGGGTTTGCATTTACTTTAGCCATTTTCGTTGCAATTATGCCTTGATCACTACACAAACTATTACGAAAGAATCAAAAATGGGAATGGATGAACGCCACCAAAAGGCCTTCGACGACGTTAAGGGCATGCTTTTCCGGACGTGCACAACCTCCCATCATGATTTCACCAAGATGATGTACCTGCAGACTGATACCAGCGAGTTCGGTGTGGGGGCAATCCTCTACCACACTATTAGTGTTGAAGCAAAAATTAGTTAGGTCAGCACAGCGCTAAAAGGACCGCAGGATCGCTTCACGACAGCAGAAAAAGAAGCTTATACCAATGCTTGGGCACTCACTAAGTAATAAATCTATTTAATGGGGAAGACGTTTGTCATCAAAACAGATCACAAAGATTTAATATTTTTGAACAATTGTAACTAGAAGAACGACCGATTAATGAGATGCGTTGTGGTTACAACAGTTCGACTTCCAGGTCGAATATATTGTAATGGACCACACAGGCGCAATTATTCGTGTAATACGCCGCTGTGAGTCACACTATCATAGAGGGGGGGTGCCATCACACTTAAGTTGCGACGGTCGTTTCCAGACACCAGGATGCATGCGCTGAATTTATTTAGGAGGGCGCCAAGCGTATGCCTTACCTATGATCTGGGCACCGGCGTTGAGACATCATCACGGGTGGGCACCCTGGGTCTAAGGATTGCATTTGCTTACTGGCTATAAATTTGTGTGATCACTTTTTTGTGTGATCACTTTTTTGTGTGATCACTTTTTTGTGTAATTTATGGGTGTTACTCCTACTGTCCTAGCCCGGCATCCGGAATAAATTCCGATGCTGGAATAATGGCTGGTAGGACCCGGAGCCTAGCGATCGTTTTCGTGTGGCTGTAGTCGCCCTTGTACACGAAGAACTCTCTTGAATAGCCGACCGCTCCCTCCAACAGTCTTTCTCCAATTCTCAATCTTTCTAGCGCCGTTCGCTCACCCGATTCCCGTCCCCACCCCTCTCGCAAAATGCCCGTCCTATCAAGTGCTTAGCGCGAAGCTAAGGTTAGCATAGGCTAGTCTTCTACGGAGCTTCGTGATTTATTGTCACGTAGGAATTTCTGGTGGGCTACTGTCGCCTCTTAATGTGACAGTTCCGGGAGTCAGTCACCTACTGCTACACACAAAGATGGAAGGGTGTGTTTCGGGGGCGGACGCTCGCTGGGGAATACTGGGTTAGCGGTGCACATGCAGCTGCGCGTGACGAATTGAGGCAATAGCGCTCTTCGCCTCGAAATATGTTAAAGAGCGTGACGCAATGGTGGCGCTGTGCGATGGGTTTTTACGACTCATTGCAATATCGAGGGAAAAAAGAATGACCTACCGGAATGACCTACCGGAATGACCTACCGGAATGACCTACCGTCGCGGGAGACGGACATTGTTCGTAGCCACGCCGAACAAGTCACTGTAATCGATTTAATGATTCCCGAAGGTTTTTTATGGGACTGGATAAGTTTGGGGGTCTCCAGAGTCACGACTAGAGGATGCGCAACTAGAGGATGCGAGGGTGGCCGCAGAACTGCAAAGAGATGGAAAGTGGTTGTTAAGTAACAAATCGTGCTCGTTTGAAAGGATACCGAACACATATCGGATTTCGGTACCGAGAGCTTTCGCGGAGGAGTTAATCAACTAAGTTCACGTTCATGGAGTAATTGGTTAAGACAGCTGACGAAAGCAAGAGGAAGGTCAAAACTAAACCCTCCATTTTCCAAATTGGTCAAAGAGTCATGTTAGGAACTAAAAGAATCTCCGTGCCGAGACTGAAATTATTCTCAAAGTTCCTTCACCTTTACGAAAGGCCATACACCATTAAAAGACAAGTGGTGCCAAATGAGGTGGAGTTAGTAAGCGACGAGAATGAATTCTTCGGGAAATTCAACGTCTACAGCCTCACATTTTGTTGAAATGAAATGAAACAAAAGAAAAAGAAAAATAGGAACTAAAAGGAAGCATAAAATGACAAAAGGAATTAGAGATCTAATTAAGATATTTTTCAACCCACTCTCGAATAAAGGGCACTCGTTCGGTTGCACTATCAATACCTCCACGTCAAGGGGACGGTACGCAGGGTGCGTATATAGCATCACAAGACAAATGGGTTCAGCATTCCCACAAATGCGCTTACCCGTAACGCTCCTCTCCGCTGTAGAAACCGCTGTTGGAACATGCAGAGAGCGTTGGAAGAAACGTGTGTATGTGTGTGTGTGTGTGTGTGTGTGCAACAATCATGCACTTGCTTGTGTGCAAAAGCCAACGAACACGTTATGACAACGTTATGACTGCATGCCACAAAGGTTTACGCCTTGCTTGTGCCCGGCCACTTCGCCACTGGACTGTCGATGACTGGAAACACGTTGCCTGGTCTGACGATTCTCGTTTCACATTGTATCGACCGGATGAACGTGTACGAGTATGGCAACAACTCATCCATGGACCCTGCATGTCCACAGGGAACTGGTGGAGGCTCTGTGATGGTATGGGGCGTGTGCAGTTGGAGTGATATGGAACCCCTGATACGTATAGAAACGACAGGTTATGTACCCTGGCTGATTGCCTGCACCTATTCATGTCTATTGTGCATCCCGAGCGATTTGGGCTAGCACGACAGGACAGCAGGCGAATGCGACAGCCCACACGTCCAGAATTGCTACAGAGAAGCTCCAAGAACACTTCTGAATTTAAACACTTCCACTGGCCACCAAAATCCCCAGACATCAACATTACTGAGCATATCTGGGATGCCTTGCAACGTGCTGTTCAGAAGAGATCTCAACCTACTAGTACTCTTACGAGTTAATGAACAGCCCTGCAGCATTCATGGTGTCAGTTACTTCCAGCACTTCTTCAGACATTAGTCGAGTGCTGGAAGAGACTGCATTGACTGTAGGGAAGGGACGTCGAGCCAATAATGTTTGTCATGCACTTAACATTGAGTACGCTTTTGCTGCGCCTTAAGGCCAAAAATTTGCCCGAGTGAGCTTATGGTGCGGTATCGGAACCCGAGACTCTGATTTCGTCTGTGAGGGAACGCTTCTAATCCTCGAGCGTTTCCATGCGATCGGATTTCTGTACGTCTGTGGCTCTGCTTGCCATCCGCTGTGAGACTGTGCGCAACGTATACATTTTTCGACGGAGACTGACACATTTCACTATATAGTCGAAACACGTTTCATCCTTCATGACACCGAGTGTCAACTTGTTTGCCAGAGGAATACCGAGAGCATATCCGGGAAGAAAATTCAAGGATTTTTGCTAGCACACCTTTGTAATAATAAATGCACCTACGTACGTATGAAATATTGCGTAAGAGAAGCAATGGACATTTCTCTCAAAAATGTACGCGAAAGAAATATTGCTTTTCAAAGTTATCAAAATTAGGGTCGCGTCCGGAGCGGGAGCTCTGCTTATCTTAAGGTTTATCTTAAGGTCATGTATGATAGGGCTAACATAGGGCTGTCAGCGCTAACATGGATCCAGATAGTGAAAGCGGGGATGTTTAGGAACTTATCAGACAGTGATTTAAAAATGGCAAATCTCCTAAGACAGTAATGTTACTTTATTGCGTCCAGGCATTTCTCTGTTTTCCATATAAAGATCCTCTCGCATTGATAACGGGCAGACTGCCCAGAATTTGTGCTGTATTAACTTCACGCTGCTCTGCAGCTCTACATTTTCAATTAAACTGTTCATACATTATCGGACTTGGCCTCTGTACGTGAAACCTCGCTCACCACCACGTTCCTCCAGGGAACTTCTCTTCCCTGCGAACTCAATATTTTTGCATCCTGTACTGGAAGCATTTGTAATTGCCTGCAATCACTGCTAGTAGCAAAACACCTGCAGCGAAAGGCATTACCACCTTGTTCGTCGTGAAGTAAAGAGAGCTATCGGAAGATGTGTATCAAAGGACTGAATTCTGGAAGTACCATCGTGAAAAGGAGTAGTGAAACTCTAAAAAGGAAAACCCTAAGTAGGTTTGTGTATGCGCGCCGTCTTTAGCTATTCAAGGCGCACGTTTTCGAGAGATTCGTTTAGATGGACACACTCAGGAGTTTATAGTGGTCTTGTTTAAAACTGGATGTCGCTCATTCCTGCGGACGCGTGTTCAGCAACATATACGTAGCAAGTCAGACATTACTGAGAGATCCGGATATGATATGTGCATGCCAGTTTTACACTATGTGACAACGCCTGTATAAGGATGCGCACGTGAAAGACATATTGTCGCTTGCGCAAAGTGGTCCGCAGTTGGGTCAGTGTTTTCTCGTCAGCAGTTGCTACAGTATGGCAAAAACGCGGGGCCATTGTGAATGTTCGGAGAATACGTGAGGACGTAACTGCGAGCGTGTCACCGACAGTGGGTCAAAGTCCGTGCGTTCGGCGTTCGGAAAGCCATCGAAAATCACCGATCGAGAAGGTTTGCGTAGTGTGCAAACAAATTATTTGTTTTAGCTGAGAATGAGGAAGCATTCTTCGCGATCGGCCTGACGATCATCGCTGTCCCCTCCGGTTATTGGTGTAGATCGACGATTGAATTCAATGAGTCCACTGGAAATGCTGTGCTCAAAAAAGAAGCATGTCGGTGTCGGAGAGAAGTTGCAACGTCTGTCGCATGTGTTTCAACAAGGCATCGAAACTTAATTCTGGAATGGCGTAGCAGTGCAAAGGACAAAGACTGTAGTCCGTGGCAAGTGGTTTGGAACTTCTCAAACATATCTGTCAGCAGCAGGACACGGACTTTGAAATAAAGCTGAGCCCATAATGTGTGCATACCGAACAGTTGTCAGAGGCGCGGTTGTGTGTGTAGTCCTGGTCGGAACTGTTCGAATGCATCAGCGAATTCGCAAAACAAGAGCAGGGTGGTAACGTTGGTTCCTTGAACCTGTCGATGTTATCTATATAATCATAGGGAACGACGCCCTTGCATCGACACATATGGGGAAATACATCATATAGCCCCCAGACTTTAAGATTATGAAAAAAAATTAGGAATATTAAGCTAGGGTTTCTACCATTGCGAAACGACTCACACAAAGGTGGAAACATATTTCCAATCAATACAGTTGTCTATAACTATAACACGCGAAGTGTAATCACATTAATCAAATTTCAGTATCACCAGGTAAATACTGCAAATTCGCATATAATACATGTTCATTGTTTCACAATTCTGTGCTAGATGCTATTAAACGATAAAAATCTATATCTACATGTTTAAGTGCCAAGTAGATGCAGGAGTCTATACTATGGCGACACATACTCTATCAGCTTTAATAAGAGTAGTTGTATGTGAAATCCGATTGCATGTAAGGAAACGTTGCGCAAGATTGACAAAACCCTTTGTCTGCCATCAACCGATACCAACGTGGGCTCTTCCCCTCGCCCCGACGCTGATATTTACGACAGCCAGCCACCCGGCAACCGCCGATGGGGAGGCCTCGTGTTTGGGTCGTGTTTGTTTACGCCCCCCCCCGAGCCACCCTCTACCCAGACGCACCCTGTTTCCAGAATAGGCAGGGTCTTGTAATGAAAAGTCCCCAGAGATGATAAATTGGGTAATACGATGGAGTTAATGTAGACGCCGGTGCTAAGGAGACGCGCAGCTGCGCACGTTTGCTGAGTAACAACTTTTGTCAGTGCCAGGGAAGGAAAATCCCATGAAAGCTCGTTGATTGGCGGGGAATTAAGCACGTCGTAGCAAACTTTCTCCAATAAGACGGCGAATATGGAAGACAGCGAAGACAGGAAGGGATGAGCCTGGGCGACAAAATTTCCGAAGGGATGGGGAAGTTTTCTAGAAAGGGAGGCGAGGACACGCCGTGAGAAGAGCAGAGAAGGCAGGAAAACGTGATAGAGATCGGAGAATGGACGCACTGAAGCGAGCAGCGGAATCGGACGTCAAATTTGAGACACTTTGAGACCGCAACAACCAACGACTTCGCAGCAGAGTACTAAACGGCAACGAGAAGACACTGCGTGACAAATAATAGTATAAGGTTGTCTGCGCGGGTCGAGGTCAGCCATCAATTCACCTGAGGGGATTCCACGGTGGCCGCGACGAAACGACGGTGAATCTCCTTCGATTTCAAAGGAAAACCCACGCCTTGGGGCCTAAAATAACGCTCTTCAAGCTAAATCCACAGACCCTTGTTTGAATAATGTTCTCTTAGAATTGGCGCGGACGCGCATTTGCGTGATTACCGACACTTGTGAAACTGTTGTCATTAGCATTAAGAGTAAATTAATGACACTAATAATACTTTTTTCACATGAGCTTATTTTTTCCAAATAGGGGAGGTATTTATGTAATTTTCTCTGACAGCATAAATTAAATGCTGTCGGTTCTATTATTTACACTGTTTTTCTTGTGACCTGCAACAACGCTCGTCCATCACCCACTTGCTATTAAGGTATCCAGCTGAACCCAGCGAGCTAGCCGACCGGTTTACAATTGTGGACATTGGAAAAAACAACGGAAAAAATATTCGTTTTAATAGTTATATTTATTGACATACTTTCCATTTGCACTGTAAAACACTAAATATGCCAGTAATAAGTATTGCACCTCAACTTTTGGGTCACTGTCCCCATCTCGATTAGGATTTTCCTCCAGTTTCCTTTATAATATTACGACTCCTCGTTTTGCTTCTGGACATAAATGTACCTTCATTATGTGTGCCCGTGTGCAATATATTCAAATAATCGTTTTCCATTTTATCACGACAGTAAATCGATTCCATCATGTAAAGTACTGCAAATAATAGCGAAATTCCATCGCTGATTTGCTTTTGTAAATAATTTTTAATGTAAGGAATTGGATCATCAAATCAATTCTGGCCAAAAACACTCGTTGCTACAAGTATTCATAATTCAACTGAATATGAATGAGTTTGAACAAACATAGCGGGGTTCAAGAAACATGCACATATTGTACTTTTCTGCATAGTGGGTCACAAAGTCATTAACTGTTTTTGATGATAAATAAATAAAAATGCAGTGCAAAAAGTGTTGCAGGTCGTCGAAATTGTGAGGGACACACAGAAAGTCGACATTCTGTACATGTCTACTCTGCGTATCGAAGGAGCACGCTACACAATTTGTAGGATTCGCGAAAGTGTACGTCTAAACCCTATGTGCGACAGTAAAACTAAATTAAATGTTCACGTTTCTGCACGATAAAATCTATGTGGCGATGAAGGGAGTGTACTGCGAGCGCCTGTACAACAAAATGCCAGGAATGGTATTGTGCATGGCAATCGATAGTAGTTTGGAGATACGCTCCTTACACCCCTGGTGAGCATGACCTCTAAACCAACAAGTCAAGTGACAGTAATTGCGATCTTTGTCGCTACTGAATGCGTTTCCGCAGATGTGACACACATTACTCCAAGAACCACGTGATGGGTGCATAAACATTGTAGGCAAACCAGAACACTGTAGGTGAAATCACATGCGATGTAGATGAGTGCTGATGAGTGCCGGAATGGAATGAGTGCTGCCGTAACGCCTGTGTCCAAAGGACATGCTGAGAGTATTGTGTAGAGACGAAGTGAAGGAGGAGGGACTTAAAGGTTGCGTACACGGCAAAGGGACATTTGAACGGTATATGTAACGCAAAATGCGGAGAGGCGGGAAGAGCATAATCCGACGCATGGGTGTTGCGGAGCAATAATCTTCATGTTTGGTGAAACTCAACGGTTTCTGAAAATAGAACAGCTATTTACCTTCGCATATAAACTTCCTATTTGTGTAGAAGTTCATTTCGCTGGAAATCAATCGCGAAAAACTTTTGATCCAGATGTAATGCATTGCCCAACAATCGACGAATGTGGGTAGGAGAATGTCCGCGTGTAGAGTTTTTCTCCGTGGTTGTAGTACAGAGAACAGACCACGTGCCAATGCCGGACGTTGTCAACGCGGTGTTCGTAAACATTGACCGATAACGTTAAATTCTGTCTTTCTAATAGAGACAAAAGGGCGATTGAGCCCGAAAAGGAACTACTGATCATATTGGATCAACTGGTGTAACTCCTCGAAAATCGCACGGTATCATCCCAGGATATTTTTACACCACTTAAAATAACTGTGGTGGGTGAGCCTGTATCGAGGCATGAATCTTGCCGTGCAGCCAATAATTTTAGTTTTGCTTAGATATAGCGTTCACAAAACGTGATTGGAATCGTGCACTTTTCGGGTACATGATCTCTTATCAAGCTGCTGGAATTCGAGGGGAGGCCAACAACATCCCAGAAAAATTACGCCGACGCACCTCTACGCCAATACGTTAGAGATACAATGCGTACGTTAGAAGCGCAGTGCGTCGCAAGGGAGGTTTCCCTCTCCGGCCACAAGGAAACGATCAAAAATTAAAATTTGAGCGAAATTAGCAGCAATTGAGGGATCGTACGCCCCACCGGCGATCCTTTCCCTATGAGCAAAGACCCGAGTCACGCATCACATGTCCATGTGATTCTTAGAGCTTTTTTCCGGCAAATCGTTCAGCAGCTCTGATTACGGGCCGTCTGGTCGCAAAACACACTATATTTTTGGACAAGGGGCCTGTGCACACGTGACACACTTTCCTAGAAGGGACGCGCATTGTCGCGAGGCTGTGACGGCGCCATGAGCGGTTGGCTTCACGGCCGCCGCCCAGTTTACATGCTGGTGCAATAACCGAGCGTTCCGATGCGACATTTGGCTGAATAGCTTAGACTCGCAAATGAGCACTACGTAAGTGCACCTAGAAGTTCGCCTCGGACTTGATCGAGTACCTAGAACTCGTGAAACTATCTGTGCATCTGAAACACTGATTCGCCGTGAGGTCCATCGCTCTTGCTCTCGTGCGCTTACCACTCTTGCTCTCGTGCTCGTGGCAATACCAGGTCGCAAGGGGAAAACCTGCCATTTGGTTGGTCAGCGCCCCCCTTTGGGGTCGCCCTCCGTCGTCGTCGTCGCTGACGCTCTTCTCTCATTGGCTACTGGGCGCTGAGTGTGATTCTTGGGCACATTGCCTATACCCAAGGCGCGAGGACATTGTACCCGCAGACAAGTGGAGGTGACGGCCAGAAATGAGTGTAATGTAGTTGTAATTTTTTTATACAAGCGCGTGGGATCCTTTCACTTATCATAATATGATCACCCCATCTTGCAAAATCCATTTGGTTCTTTAATTCGTCGACTCAGTAAATTAATGTCTTCAAAAAAACGTCTATCTATAATACCGCATTATATACCACTCCAGCAAAAGTCTCCTCTCCAACTTTTCAGAGCAGCCGGGCAAGACTGCAATCAAGCGAGGGCGTATGTTAGGGAATTGGATTATCCACGCCACATCCCAGATACCCTGGGATGTTATATTTGCCGCTCATCAACCTGGGGCTGGGGACGTGGAATCTTATAATATGCACCCAAAAACGTGGGGGTCCTGCAGGGTAGGATATAATATATTTTAATTAGATATGTTGACAATAATATGTTGTGATGCAATGTTTTCTGTACAAGTGAAATAAATCAAACCGGTCGACTGGACGGGATCAAACGCATTCAGGCATGAAGAGCATGGATTCATGCATGATTTTTCCAGATTCACGTTCATGAAACTCGTCGAAGTGAACCTTCAAAACATCCCGAATATAATCAAATTGCCATACGCCGATACGATGAACTTGTACGACAGCACGCGATGAAAGTTTAGATGCGGAAGGGATAGCGTCGACGTGCCAAGCCAGACGGCGCGTCGTTTCGACATACAATAAGCCACATTATAACGAAAAATTAACTTTGTACGCAGTTGATGTGTGCACATTGCAAGCACAGTCTGCATCAAGCGAACGCGATGCGATGCGAAAGAATTTGCGATGACACCGCGGTCTACTTGACCATAGTAACTACGCAACACGTCCATTACAATGGATGGCAAATGACACCTTCACAATGGAATCACCACCCAAATCCACTCTCCGGCAAAAGGTAGATATCCACTCACGATCCGACCATGTTGAGCGTGGAGGAGCCAGTCGCAGACTGCGGAAATACATAACGTACACACCCAGTAAAAGCGGTGGTATACACACACGAACACAGTAATTGCCTATATGCAGCTCCAACTCCCCCACCCACCGTTTCGTCTGCTGACTATGTAAAGAGGCGTGATGTTTCGAACGTCCCGATCATATGGGTTGGCGCTGGTTTATATCAACCCCATGGCTACCACGATCCCCGCTTCATGGTAAAGCGATGTACCACCCACGGTGTCCCGTATTTCAAGGACGTTTCGTCACAAACCACAGACGATGGCGATGAGAATCAGTTGCATTGTCAAGTGTCAAGTCGGTGTCAGGATTGAGATGAAGTTCGAAGGGCATGACAGCGAAGGCACGTCCAGCTTCCCTCCTCACTCGCACACACAGGAGAAGCGTGGAGACGTCGCTTCTTCAGTTGCAGTGGTGCTCGTCAGAGGCGCTGGACGCACCGTGGAGGCGTCGCAAGACAGGTGTCTTCGTCGACGAAAAGGACTATCATTGGCAACCAGACGCACGACTGGCGCATGTGAAAAGCAACGACGCACGACTGCTGTCTAATGCAAATGCGTACGACGGCGTTCATCACTTCAAGGGTGAACGACCTTTATACAAGCTATATCATTGTAGAATAGTGTGTCTGTACCACCAAGGTCGGCGCAACCTATAAGCAAACTACACGATCTCCTTGGGTGAAAATCTCGGGTGGAACAATTTTTGTAATAAAAAAATAAATCTTCCATTATATATATATATATATATATATATAGTGAAATTTTCGAAATAAAAAATTGTGTATCACCACTAGTAGTAGCAGCTATAGCAACAAAAATGAACTGAACTAGTGTTAAACAAGTCCAAACAATAGTGCATGTTGCAAAGTCCTCGAGTACGATCACCGTATTTTCGAAAACTAGTTCTGTTTTGTAGTGTAGGAGTTCTATTTCTGGCAATTGTCTTAATGCAGACCTATTACAAACACTCGTCGGTTCAACTAAAATCAAGAACCATGAGCACGGGCGAACATATCTGATACGGACATTACGCATAAAGTTATGTAAGTAATATTTGAATTCACTCATTTAACTTAGTTTTAATTAATTTATATGAATTACCTACGTTTTAATACGGTAGTGCAAAATTACGCAAAAATTCCTCATATTTTCCAAAAATTGTACATGAACTTATTTCCAGATATATCTTCAAAGAAAAGATTTAATTTACGAAAAAATCTACTTTCACTATAATTGTTTAGGAAAACTACGAAAAATATTTTAGACTTTTGCAATTTTCGAAAAAAAAAGATTTTAACAAAATTGAGGTCTTGGACAGTCTTTTAGGTGTTCTCTACGTTAACCGAAGACAAATTTAATCAATGCTATTCGCGATTTGCGGCTATTTAGAGAGGACTTTGAGAAAACTTTAAGATGTTGAGGCTTAATGTAAATTACCTAAAAAAACAATGGATTGTATTGACAGTATCCGTCGTTTTCATATAACGTTTTTCATATATAAACGTTCAGAATGTACTCGATTGTCGAAAATGGTAGTGCTCTGATAATTATCATCTTCGATTATAATCGAGCCGTTTCAACCTCGTGACGAGTAATGGAATTGTGTTGGCTAGCAATGTTCTTTATTTTATTCTGATATTCTTTCAGTTGCTGTTTTAGTAGTTTTACTGATTAATCTGTGCAGGAGATGTTGCAATCGCAACATGAAAAGCAATAATGCCTTCATTTTTAAAACTTGTACTTAACATTTGTAATTAAATTCTGCTTGATTGCAATCTTATTTCTTACGCTAAGATTTAAATTAAAATGAATATCCAAGTTTCAGAGGCCTGTTAACTAAAGAAACATGGAGTAAAGTAATGTTCAAAGATTGTATGGATTTATTTTTCTCATTCCTCTAATTCACGACTAAAGATGGCATGAGCCGGTTGATTATAAAGTCGGGTTTCAATCAGCTTCCTATCCTAAGGTACAGATCTGGGTCCTGTCGGTGACTCTACAATACTTTGCGCAAAATATGGGCTGTTCTGAACAAAGCAATTACTTGCACTACCTAGTCTTTTCAATGACCTGAGAGTTTAGCCAAGTTCTTACCAATTTTACGGAACAAATCCCAGAGCTCCGATAACTATTTGGACGACCTCTGCTTTTACTCTTCACATTCAGTTGATCTCGATTTCCAAACTCTTGTATTTAATACGTTTCTCTGCCTCCTTGGTTACGACGATTTGATCGCACAGCATAGCAACATTCCCAAGTAGACACGAGTTTTTCTCCGAATCGCTAATACCAATATCTGGTTTGTTTGCCACTATCGTGAGATCAGTTTGAATTTGTTGCTTGTAAAGTATTGTATACATCATCGGTTTTGGTGAGTGTTCGTAGCACTTGTAACATGTGATTGGATCTTCGAGGGCGGTTCAGATCTGCCAATGCAGGTAACTACACCCCTCGTGTCTTTTCAAGTATTCGGTTTTTGCTATAATTGGACAAGCTGTGACGATATGATCAATGGTTTCTACATGTTCCAGGCAAATGCGGCTTCATGGCACCTTTTGAGAACCGCTTAATGATAATGTGATCGTGAGATGAGCCATTTTGAGAACCGCTTGATCTTGGGCAGCTATTATAACTGCTTCCTATTCCCTTTTTAAGCCACATGTGTCTCCACGATTTGTTTAACATTTTTTGCATCTCATATGTTATGTTAAGTAGCAACAGAAGTTCAGTATCTGTGTTGTTCTGCTCGTCTTGTATACTCTTTTTCGCAATGCTTCTCCCACTAACAATGTGTCTGTTTTTGAATCTTATATTTAATAACCTGCATCATTAATGGGTCATCTTGATGACTGACTACATACTTTTCCATCTCGAATATTGCATTGTGCTACGAGGCATCAATTTGTCTGAGGTCTCTTCATGTCTTACGTGACAAAAAGTCTATGTACATCAGCTCGATGGTGGCATGATACATTGTAAGCAGTTTTCTGTTTTTACGTTCCGTGATTCGAATTTCTTGCTCAGTCCAGTCCACTAGTCCGAAACTGTACTCGACTACAGACGCCGCCAAACTACGTATTGCAGATATTTTATTCCTAGAGTTCAGAGCGGACTCTTTGTCTCTCCTTAAATTGATTTTTTGCACACTTGTTAAGACCACACTTCACACAGGTATAATTGCTAAAATCATTGACGGCAGAAATCATTTGGAGGAGAATCGCTTCATTCTTAATCGCAAAGACTTTAAGATCATGTATGTAAAACAAATGTGATACTGGTCTTTCATCATAATGGGGCTTGTAATCACAGCCAGTGTGCGACAACTGTCTAAATAGTGGGATACAACTAATGCAAACCAGCAGAGGGGATAGCGAATCTCCTTGGATAATTGTTAATCTTAATACTTATTGTTTCTACTACTTCCTTTCTGGTGTGTATTAATAACCTGGTACTTCACGTCTTCATACTAACCTTGCCGAATTTTCAACAGAAAAACTGTTACTGTCGAGTCCCTGTAACGAAAAAGTTGATAAATCGCTTTCCTCATTGATTGTAAACAAGGAAATCCTTTGGTAACGACATTGGCAAAGTTAAAGGACAAACGTCTTGGTATATCAGAACATGTCAATATAGGAACTTGGAATGTACGAGGCATAGCTAACAAAGAATACGAATTGCTAAGAGAAGTCAGGAGTGCTAAACTCGATTTGGTTATGTTATCTGAAACTAAAAAGAAGCAGAGGGGAACATGTGATTTGGGAAACTATACATTAATTTATAGCGGTGTACCTATCGAAAATAGAGCAGTAGCAGGAACAGCTATTCTAATAAATGAGAAATGGAGAAATAGGATAACTTCTTACAGTTGGATAAATGAAAGAATTGTAACATGCAGATTCAAAATAGCTAGAGGATATATGAGTATTATATCAGTGTATGCTCCTGAAGAGGGTAGAAAAGAAGAATCTGATAAATTTTATGAAAGCCTACAAAGCGTACTAGATTCCACAAATAAAAATGATTATATAGTCATAGGAGGAGATATGAATGCTAGGATAGGACAACAGCCCATTAAGGAAATAATTGGAACAAACGGAGAAGTAGTAATTAATCAAAATGGAAAAGTGTTACGTGATTTTGTGAATTTTAATTCATTACGAATAGAAAATACGTTCTTTAGACATAAAGATATCCATAAATTTACATGGGTGAACAGAGGGTACAGATCAATAATTGCCATTTTAATTGCAAATGAAAAGATGGGAAAACTATTTCAGGACGTGAGAGTGATGAGAGGACTGGATATAAATTCAGATCATTTCCTAGTAAGAGGGAAAGTAATCCTTAAAACTAAATGGGCAAGAACAACACGCAAAAAGATCACAATAAAGGAAACAGTGTGGAAAACTAACCTATTAGAAGACCTATCAGAAATTTATTTCAATCACGCATAAGACTATATATGCTAAAGGAACCCATCAGCACGAATATTGAATTAGAATGGCAGAAGTTAACCCAACTGATAGAAAGTGTAGCTTTTGAAACCTTAGGGAAAAGGAATAAATATAAGCCAAAAAAGGGACTTAATGTGTGGAATGAAGAATTGAAACGTGCAGTTCAAAGAAAGAAGGAGTCATATCTACAGTGGCTCATGACGAAAACTCCTGAGACATTGGAAGAATATAAAATACAAAGAAGAGAAACAAAAAAAAAAATAGTAAAAGCTGCACACAAGGAAAGCTGGGAAAGATACATTTCTAACATAGAAAGAGATGTACATTGTCGCCAATATACTGCTTACAAAATTATGAAACACCTAAACAGAGAAGAAAAAGACGCAGCAAATTTAGATCTTCTAGATAGAGAAGAATGGATTAAGTTCTGTAAACATCTGTGGACAAAAGAAGAGGGAGAAGATGTAAATGATGAAGAGGAGGAAAATAACAGATGTATATCAGAAATTGATAAAATAGAATTCAATGAACTTCAAGAAGCCTTGCAAAGTTGTAAAAACAGAAAAGCTCCTGGCTCAGACAATTTAAATATAGAACTATTTAAATATCTACCAGAAGAAGCCAAAAATAGGCTTCAAGATTTTCTAAATCAATGCTGGCAACAAAAAAGAATACCAATGGAATGGAAGAAAGCAGTAGTAATACCCATTTTTAAAGGAGGACCAAGAACTGACTGCGAAAATTATAGAGGTATAAGTCTTCTGAATACGGCATATAAAATATATGGGAAGATAATAGCAAATAGATTGAGAAACATTGTAGACAGTATATTACTTGAAGAACAAACAGGTTTCCGGAAAGGAAGATCCTGCTCGGATAATATCTTTATATTAAAACAAATAATAGAAAAAAGAAGAGAATACAATCTAAAGACCTACATAGTCTTTATTGATTACAGTAAAGCATTCGATAGTGTACACAGAGGAAAACTATGGAAAATTATGGAAAAAAGAGGAATACCATTGCACTTGATCGAAGTTATAGGAAATATATACCTAGGAACACAGATAAACATAAAACTAAAATCTGGAATTATTGCCCAAGGACATATTAATAAAGGGGTCAGACAAGGGTGTTGTATTTCACCTATACTTTTTAATCTATATCTAGACAATGCTGTGAGAGAATGGAAACAACAGATCATGAAACTTAATATAGAAGACAATTTTAAAGGAACAAATTTTATTAAAACTTTTATGTTTGCTGACGACCAGATTTTAGTTGCAGATAAAGAAGATAATCTGCAAAGGGCACTATATGAATTATATAAAATAACAAAGCAATATAATCTAAGTATATTGTAAACTATCCTAATGTTGCACTCAACTAGCCCCACGTTGGGACCAGCCAAATGTAAACAAACCTAATGTGCTCGGGGGAGGGCGCCAGGTTCAGCTCCTGAAATGTAACTGAGTGGAAGAGTTGGGAGGTCAAGAATGAGCAATTGAGTCATTTGTGACAAACAACTGTTTATTCCTGGCACAAAAAGCTACCAGGGGAATTTACAATGTCGCAATGGGCGACGCAAGTTCTTTTACTAAAACTACTCTATGAAATAATTACAAGTGGTTAATTCTGCTGGGCCTGAGCGCGGCCACTTGCAGTTTTTCGCTGTTATAATAGTTCAGTGAGACGGCAACGTCTCATAGTTTCACCAATGGCTGCTGGTCTTCGTGGGCCGAGGCGGCAGCGGCTCCGGGTTGCTGATCTTCTGCGGCGTGTCTTCTCTCGCTCAGGTAGCGGCGATTCCAGATTGTCAGCTCGAGCAGGCTCAGAGGAGGCGAGTGGCCACGGGCGCTGACGTTGCGAAAAGGGCTGTCACTCAGCCCAGGACGAGAGGCGGCAAGGCTGGCGGGCCGAAGCGAGAAAACGGCGCGGGATCCCAGGTCGCTGCCCGAGTTCTCTCCGCAACAAGTCTACGGGTCGCGTCCTGACTAATTCGGCTGTGGGAAAGTCTTTTCCCAAACTCGCGTCCCGGTCGTGAATGACTGGATAACTTTTAGAAGTGAAGTTCTCAAGTAACGAAAATTTCGAAGTTCCACGGAGAAATTTTACAAGTCGAGACTGTCGAAGGAATTTACAAGTGAAGTTCGCCGGAAAATCTTAGAAGTAGTCTCTTCAAACAAATCTAAGAAGAAGTCTCGTTTCGAGGAAATTTTTAGAACTGTTCCTCCGAAGAAATTTTACAAAGTGAGACTGAAGAAATTTTAACAAGTGTCGTCGAAGAAATTTTAACAAGTGTTGTCGAAGAAATTTTAACAAGTCTCCTATTCCTACTCTGCATCGCGTTTATAAAAGAAGTTCCTTTCCCCTTCCCAAATTGTTCCTGGCACCAAATTTCTCCCTCCCCTCATGGCGAAGCTTCCCATTGGCCAAGGGTGGCTGCGTCGCAGAAATCTGATTAACCAATCTCGTGTCGATTTTTCTGTAATTTTCCGTAAATGTTCTCTGTCTGTCGCTGTCTTCGCTCTCTCTCTTGCTTCCCTTTTGTTAGTTACTCCGGGAGCTGATCGCAGCTGTGTGGACACGTGCGCGCGAAAAAAGCGCATTTCACGGATTCCCGATTCCCGGATTCCCAGGCCGGCACGGTCTAATCGACTGTCTCACTGTATTTAATTTGTTAATGGCCCGTGCAGGGATTCAGGCGCCTACCCAGGCGTGTGCCGAGGCGCGTGACAGAACGAATGTGAGGGGTTAGCATTGTTCGGAAGAGGCCGAAAAAAGGTTCTCGCTTACGACGTGTCGTAAATGCGTCGTCTTTAATTGACACACGGCCAATCCTTTCTTTGGGGTTTGCACCCCCCGGTCGCGCGGCCGGAGAAGGGATGCGGGGGCGCGCTCTGTCCCAGGAGAGGGCCGGCGAACGGCTCCGAAAACAAGAATGGCTTTTTATGACTGCAATAAACCAGCTGCCTCTGTAGGACAGGCCGGCGCGCGGTCGGGTGAGGCTGGCGGCGTGACGAAAGGACCCTTTCGCTGCGAGGGCCTCCCCTCTTGACCTACTTCTGTGCCGCGGCGCGAGCTATTTCAAGCTGTAGGAATTATTGATTATTGGCGATGCCATAATAAAATTATATTTAATTAATCGGTGACGCCACAATATCTACAAATAAAACCAAATCCATGGCATTCCAAGGCTCACAACCTTTAAGATGTAAATTCATATTAGAAAACAAAATTATTGAACAGGTTAATACCTTTAGATTTCTAGGATGTGACGTATCATATCTCGGTGAAGTTGATATTGTAAGGAAGATAGAAAGATTCAATATGATGTGTGGCACCATCAAAAGAGCGCTCAAAGGAAAGGTCCGTAAAGACACAATGCTAAAGTTTTATAAAGTTATGGCAGTGCCTTGCGGACTTTACGGAAGCGAAAACTGGACTATGAACTCCAGAACACACAGTAGACTTCAAGCAGCCGAGATGAGATTTTTAAGATCAGTCCTGGGAGTAACAAGAATGGACAGATTAAAAAACGAGACCATCCGGAAAAATATAGGAATTTACAACTTAAACGAAAAAATTAAGGAATACAGAGAACAATGGAAAAAACACCTCGAAAGAATGGAAGACGACCGTATTCCAAAGCAAGTGCTTCAGTACATCCCTAAAGGAAGAAGAAGCGTTGGTAGACCCAGGAGAAGATGGTTAGATCAAGGAGGCGCAACGGACCAACCGGTCTAATGCTTGAGGGAGAAGAAGAAGAAGAAGATCGCTTTCCTCTGTAGAGTGAATTACTGTGTAGAGTAAAATATGGTGTAATCAGAATCCATGTTTTGTGAGTCCTTGATATCCAAGAATCGATTGACGGCAAAATGTCTGTCCGTCCGTGGTCAACGGGAGCGCCTAAACGTTCAGCCGATTTTACAAAATTGATATTCCCAGATTGATATGAACGAATTCAGGCTTTGCGAGTTCGAAACGGATATTTTAATTTTTGATGGTACATTACATGAAACCTCAATATTTTCACAATTTTCTCAAAAATTGGCCGGGTTCCCTTGCAAATGAGAATGAATTAAATTGCGATGGAATTCGTGGCATGCTTTACCCCAAATGTAACCAGTTTAATCCAGCCCATGAATCAAGGGGTTCTACAATGCTTAAAAAAAGTATCGCCGTAGATTTCCACAATCTCTTCTAGAATACACAGAAGGTGAAGAAGCCATTGTAGATGCGTTGAAGAAAGTTACCATTAAAGACGTTGTGTGGGCCTATTGGGTGGCTGGTACAAGGGACGAAATAACCTCAGGTACAATTCTGAAACCTTGGAATAAAATTTTGAAGAATGAGGATACAGAAAGCAATACTAATTGATGAGGACATTGATGATGGACATTGATGAGGACGATGTGCCTTTGTAAAATTTAATTGTAAAAATCCCAGGGTGCGAAAACATATTTCTGTGGTGCAAGAATGGCCAAAACATGAACAACTAGAACTTACGGTTTCTGCTATAATTGATATGATTAATACAGCATATACTTTCTCGCCCGTATTTTCAGGCAAAATTTCGCGAAAAGTACTCAAATTTTCGAAAAATTGTACATGACCTTATTTCAATATCTATCTTTAAGGAACAGATTTCAT
Source organism: Gryllus longicercus (assembly GCA_038098605.1). Lineage (NCBI taxonomy): Eukaryota > Metazoa > Arthropoda > Insecta > Orthoptera > Gryllidae > Gryllus > Gryllus longicercus. The sequence goes on along the minus strand of JAZDUA010000979.1, from coordinate 145,784 downwards.
TAAGGCAAAAGTCTCTATCTTCAATATTTTATTTGAAGGGTGACTGAAACATTTTTGAACTTTTACAATTTTCCAAAAACATTTTGACCAAAACATTTTGAATAAAAAACTATCTTAGTATTAGTATACCAGTCACACACGACTCACAGTCGGGCATTTATTCAGTATACCTAGTATGGGGAAATATAATAACTAAGGCGCAGATTTTGATGACCTAAAACATCGTCAAAAATGATCAATAAAATACTCTTAAGACGTTTTTAAAATGCACCAAAAGCAAAGAAAAGTGACGCAAAAATGTTTGTGAAAACAAATTCAGATGCGTAATCCAAGCTGTTGGATATGTTACTGATGCAATCGCAGTGTCGGATCGAAGGAGGCCATGCTTCCCCCCAAGGCCCAGAGAAAGAATGTAGAAACGTCTAAAATGTATCGAAAAATAAATCGCGCGTTCTGTCTTTAGCTTTTCAGTTACGAATGAGAATACTGAATCTCGTTGTGTTTTAGCTGGGTGGTACGTATGGAAGATGTCTTCGAATGTTCTCCAGAGGCCTGTAACAGTTCATATCTCTTTCTTACTCTGCTTGACAAGCGATGCTACGACGACTTCCACGTATTGGAATGTGGCCGACGCAACCGGAAACAGGTGCCAAGCGAGCGAGTGATTGTTTGAATGATTTTAATTACTTTATTTATTTATGACAAAAACAGTTAAAACTGTGGGTGACGTGCTATGGAGAGAAGTTAATTTGAAGTTACATTTATGTCCAGAAGCAAAACAAGGGGCCATCTCAGCATTTGTTCAAGGATCAGGGAATCTGAACGAAACTCTGATCGAGATGGGGGTCATTGACCCAGAAGTTGAAGTATAATACTTGTTAGAGGTTCTTTGGAATTATACGATCGAAATGGTAAATAATACATCAAACGCCATTGTTAAAATTAATATTACTTTCCTTTTGGATGGTCGGTATAGTATCTAATTGTATAGAAAAAAATGTGCAGCAGAAAAGATTATACTTGGGACTTAAACTTTTGCATCGAATTTAATCGTTTAATGTCATCTGGCAAGGTGTTGTAAACGAATGTACATGTATTATATAATTTAGATTTATATAGACAAAAACAGTAAAAACTGTATTGACGTATGGGGGAGAAGATAATCTGCGCACGTTCTCTTGAGTTCCAGAATCCCTTCCCTACTTTGTAACTATAAATAGTTGAAAGATGAGTAACATTAAAGGTAAATAAATAAATAAATATAAATAAAATTTTTAAAAAGCTCGAGATCAGCGACATTGAAAAACTAGAAATTTTCGTTCCCGAGTTATAGAAAACTTATTTGCAACGATAAATGAACTGCAGATTTTATTTTCTGCATTGCTAACAAACTAGTAACTCGCCCTTACCTCTACTCCTACCACTACAAGCAGAAGGAGAGTTCAACAAACCGTGCGCGTAGTGAAGCTACATTTATTTCTAGAAGCATAAGGGGCCATCTCAGCATTTGCTCAATGTATCAGGGAAACTGGACAAACACCTGGTATGTGAATTTTTTGTAGTGACCTGTTGACACCGTCACCTGATGAATATGATTACTACGTCGAGTGTTGTAGTTATAGACAACGGCGTTTGCTGAAAATATATTTCCGCCCTTAAGTAAGTCATTTTTAACAAAAACCACTGATTCATATATGAAGAGACAAGGCAATGGTCAAATACTTATATTAATAAAATGTTAATAAAGAGAGGCTTACAAGAATCATGTGGGTGGGATTTGCTTATTATTCGTACAATTTTTTTTGTAATCTAAAAGTCTGGGAGCTATAAGATGTATTTCCCCTGAATATTATGCCATATCTCAGGCGGGAATGAACATTCGCAAACTATACACAACGAACAGTATGAGAGCTGACTGAATTTGAAAGAATTCTGAAAGCGTATTCTGAACGCGCTGTCGGCACGCGGACACGACATGCGCTTCGAAGCGACGGATATTCTCTCCACCACCACACACTACTACAAGAGACTCCAAATGGAAGCCAACGAGATCTACAAACATAAGAACAATTTTAACAGAAAAGAAGAAGGAGAAAAATTAAACAGTACATGGTACCCGGCACTTCGTACGACCAAAACTCGGCAGCTAACCAGTACCGCTGACGTGGCCCAATCAGGTGCGAGAACAGGCGGCGCGCCCCAATCAGACGCGAGCGCGCGAACCTCGCCTTTCACTATGAATGGCCCCACAGCCGCGATTCCGAAGCTGACCACCGAAGAGGACGGACGTTCCTGAGGAGAGCAGCGAGGGAGCAACAGTCCTTTTTAGGACTAAAAAAGAGCATTTAGCCGAGCGAGGCCCTCGGGCCGTAAAAAGAGCAAAAAGTAGATAGGCCTTCGGGCCGTAAGGAAATGTCGAGCGCAGCGTCGCCGGGCGCCGCGTTTCAAACTCCTCCGGAGGGCGAAAGCGGCAGCCGCGGACGCGGAGCACGACGACATGCGGGGTCGCCAAAGCGCTTGTGCATGGCCACCCCGTCCGCAGAACGAATCTGCAACGACCTCCGTGTCGTTTCTGTCCCCAGGACGAGTAATGGGAGCGGCCCTTCCGCTCCCCATCGATCGGCGACCGCATCGCCACCGACGCCAGCCACCGCCGCAAGGAGCGGCTCACCGGCCTCGATGCCGGACGCCGCCGCAGCAGCGCAAGAGGACGACGACGACGCGTTCACGCTCGTCCGCCGCCAGCGACGCCCACCCCCTAACCACGTGTTCGGATGCGGGGACGTATTCGCCCTCCTGGAGGCCCTGCGAGAGGTTTGCGGCGAACCGGTCGTTGCAGAAGCGACCGGAGAAGCCGTACGCCTCCGCACGGCCTCGATGGAGGATTATACGGCCTCCGTCTCTGTACTGCGTGCGCGCACATTGGAATACCACACGTATTCCACTGGCAATGCGCGGAAGCTGCGGGTGATTATCCGCGGCGTTCCGCTAACTACGGACGCGCCATCGCTAATCGCCGCCCTCGGGCGTTTCAATTTTCAGGCGGAGAAGGCGGAGCGGCTGACGAGTCGCAAACACGGGCGGAGAGGACGGCCGATCCCGCTCGTCCTCGTCACGCTGCCCGACGAGCCGGACCAGCGCAGGATCCTCGCGCTGAGGGAAATTCGAGGATTGAAGATCTCGGTGGAGAGGTATCGGCCACCGAGAGGACCAGTGCAGTGCCGCAACTGCCTTGACTTCGGTCATGTGCAGCGGCACTGCGCACGCCACCCGCGCTGTGGGAAGTGCGGCGCTGCGCACGACACGGCGGCCTGCCCCCTCGGGGATAATCCGCCCGTGGAGTCGCGGCGCTGCGCTAACTATAGCGCGGACCACCACGGCGCTCGGTACAAGGGATGCCCCGAGTACCAGCGCCGCTGTTTCAGGGGCGACGAGGCGCAGAGACGCCGAGAGCAGCGCCGCCAGCAGGATCGGGCCCGCCGGGCCTACATCGAGCGCCGCCGCGCCTCAAGCGCCGAGACGGCGTCGACCCGCTCGCCCTCACGGGAGAGAGCGGCGCCGCGCCGCCGCAGCCCATCGCCGCCGCCGCAGCCGCTCCCGCAGCGCACGCCGCGCCGCGCGCGCCGCCGCCGCGGCCCACGCCGCCAGCTGCGCACGTACGCGCGCGCAGTGGCCGACGACGCCCCCGCCTCTCCACCCGCCGCCCCCTCCCGCCCCTCCCAACCCACGCGACAAGGGCCTCCAGCCTCACCGCCGCCGCCCGAGAGACGACGCAGAAGAGCAGCAGCAGAAGAAGAGAGGCACTTCCCGCGTTCCTACACTCTCGAAGAGCGGACGCGGTTTATGCACAGCGTCGCCGAGGATCTCGCCCTGAACAACGTGGATCCCATCATGACGATCCGCCTCATCACCCGCACCATCACCGGACGCTCCCCGAGCGACTGGCCGCAGCTGATGCTGCACGTGGTCATGGAGCTGTTGCTTCGGTACGCGCATGACCGCGCGGTTGAGGCCAACGCAGCGCTCGAGGGAGCGGCCGCCTCCGCCCCCGCCTCCTCCGCCCCGTGATGGCTACCACGGCCGTCAATAACAATAATAATAATTCCAATTCTCTTTCAGCAGCTCCAGCTCGCCTCTCGCTCGCCTTTTGGAACTGCAACGGTATCGTAAGCAGGAACAAACAGACGGAGCTAGCCGCATTCGCCGCAAAGCATCATTTAACAATTCTGATGCTAGGCGAAACTCATCTTCAGCCTAAGCATCGCTTCTCTCTCCCTGGCTACGTTTGTTACAGGTCAGACAGATCAGCACGGCTCCCGAATGCAAACCCGGGCGGCGGAACGGCAGTTTTAGTGCGGCGCGACATCGCGCATCACGAATTAGCTCTGCCGCAGCTCCAGTACATCGAGGCCACGGCGGTTGCGGTCCGGATGAAGAAGGGCCCGCTGCGTATCATGTCGGCCTACATTCCGCCGGCGCGAAATGCGTCCCTAGAGCAGAGCGATTTCGACGCTCTTCTGGAGCCGCTCGCCCGCATCCCTACCCTCCTGGCGGGTGATTTCAATGCGAAACACCCGTCTTGGAATTCCCGCATCACCTCGCCTCGTGGCCGACAGCTGAAAAACTTTGCGGAAACGCACGGCTACGAGGTGATAGGCCCGATGCAACCCACGCACTTCCCCGCCAACGCAAGACGGCCGGATGTCTTGGACATCGCCGTCATCCGCGATCTTGGCGCCCCAATTCACCTCACCATAGCCTGCGAGCTCTCCTCCGACCACCTCCCAGTCATAGCCGAAATAGGACGCAGCGATTTGCAAACTTCATTAGCGCTTCCACCCGCCCGCAAACGCACTAATTGGCCTTTGTTTCAGAAGGAACTGGAGAAACGCCTCCCGGAAGCAGAGCCCATCTCAGACCCGCAGCAGATCGAGCCAGGGGCAAAACAGCTTGCGGAGGCTATCACAGATAGCCTGAATGCGGCCGCCTTCGCCGGGCGAAACGAGCAGCGAGCAGCGGAGCTACCCCCCCCCCCCCCGTATAATAGCGCTGATCCAGCGCAAAAACGTGGCGCGACGGGAATGGCAGCGCACACGGCACACGGCAGACAAGCTTGCTCTGAATCAGTTAAGGCGGCGTGTAGACGACGCCTTAACTTAACACAGAAACTCGAAGTGGGGAAACCTACTGAGAAAGCTAACGCCGGAAGATAGTTCATTATGGCAGCTAACGCGAACTTTGACAAAATCTTCTTTTTCAGTCCCGCCACTGCGCAACGCGAACGGCGACGAAGTGGAGGCGAACGAGGAGAAAGCGGAGCTTTTCGCTGACTCCCTCGAATCGCAATTCCAGCCGGTCGAGGAGCAGTGCCTGCGGAGCACGCCGAGAGCGTGCATTGCACCGTCGCAGCGGCCCTGCACGCCCCCGCCGACGAGCCGGAGCTAACGGACGTCGCAGAAGTGACCGACGCCATCGCAGCACTACGGAGCGGAAAAGCTCCGGGACCGGACGGGATCAGAAACGAAGTTCTGAAAAGGCTCCCGCAAAGTGCCATAAACTATATCGTGCATTTGTTTAACGCAATTTTCATCTTCCAGCTATTTCCGGCGCAATGGAAACACGCGCACGTGCTAAACTTTCCTAAACCCGGAAAGAATAAGAGTTTGCCGCAGTCGTACAGACCAATTAGTCTTCTTAACACGCTCGGCAAGCTCTTTGAGAAAATTCTCCTTAAGAGAATTTTAAAATTTACCGAAAAGCACGGCCTTATTAATAATGAACAATTTGGTTTTAGGGCGCACCACAGCACCACTCATCAGCTAGTGCGCATAGTTGACAGAATTCGGCGCAACTTTAACGAGCGGCGATTCACTGGCGGAGTTTTCCTGGACGTCGCCAGCGCTTTTGATAAGGTTTGGCACGACGGCCTCCTCGTCAAGCTCATCGAAGCCAACTTCCCTTCCTATATTGTACGCTTAGTGCACTCCTTCCTCGCGAACAGATCGTTTCAAGTGACGGTTCTGCACGCGAAATCTACCACCCGCCGCATACGGGCGGGCGTGCCTCAGGGGAGCATTATCTCCCCTGTGCTCTACTGCCTGTACGTGCGCGATATACCTACCTCCATCCAAACAGAACTCGCCATGTACGCAGACGACACGGCAGTAATTGCCACGTCCAAAAGAATCGATTTGCTCGTTAAATATTTGGATTTACATTTATTACAGATCCAGGAGTGGCTGCAGCGCTGGCGTATCAAAGTCAACGTGGAAAAGAGCACGGCAGTGCTCTTCACACGCAGATACAAATACGACCAGCCGCGGCCGCTCGCGCTATGCAATTCGAACATTGAATGGCGCGCCAGCACAAAGTACCTCGGATCACGCTGGATCGCGCTTTAACTTTCCGCGAGCACGCGGACGCGGTCGCTAGCAAAGCCTGGCAACGCCTGGGCATGTTGCGAAGCTTATTACATAAGCGAAGCAAACTGTCCACAGCGAATGCTCTGCTTTTATATAAAGCCATGATTAGGCCCATTATGGACTACGCCTGCCCAAGTTGGGGAATAGCGGCGCATTGTCACTTAAATAAGTTGCAAATAGTTCAAAATGCGTGCCTCCGTAGAATACTGTGCGCGCCAATGTTTATTAGAATCGCAAACTTACACGCTGCAGTAAAGTTACAGCTCCTCGAAGAGCACTTTAAAAATTTAGCTGAAAATTTCTTTTCCAAAATAAATACGTCAAATAATGACATAATATTAAATTTAAATCTGTACGAGCCGGATCCCACGGCTACGTACAAGCGCCCGAGAGATATGCTGCAATAGGCGAGACGCCAATACTTGCATGAAACTTGCGGTAAACAACGCCAAAAGCGCGCCGAAAGGCTATTGTCATTTCTGACCTATGTTTTCTTTTCATTTTTCAGATCAGCCATAGATGTCCGAAAGGATAGGGATGGCTCCACAGCAGGGAAGTGTGGCTGCATTGCACTTTAGCGGCCACACGGAACTGTGCTGCAAAGCGAGGGGCGCCCCACAGCCGCGGGAGCGTCAGTCAACGCGGCGCTGCCAACAAGGACACTTCGCCCCCGCCAGCAACGCCACTGATGATGCCTGCCACAGTTGCAGGAGAAACGTATGGACAAGTCTCCATTGGACCACGGCCTTCAAGCCCGGAAACAACTGATTTTGATCGTTGTTTAAGGTACTGTGACGTCATGGATACTCACAGCGAACACAGACACGAGCTTTCATATTAACAAATATTTATTTACAAGGAAAACACAACGAATATTTACAATGAATTTACACCCTAGATCTGATAGACCTTCTATCCCGTGATCGCGGGAATGATCCCAACCCGATTGATGATCGGTTTCAATTGTGGCACTCGCCACTCCTACATCTGAAGCGCACACAAAATCAAGCTTCCGTGGCCGGATGTCACACTGGGACACAAAGTCCGTACCGGCGTACCAACTGATGGTTTGCCTTGATCGCAGGAGCGATCTTACCCGATTGAGAATCGGTGCGAGTCGTGGCACGCAACCACTCCTCACCTCGGACCACGCACACAGCATCGCTCCCACGTGCCCGCAGTCACCCAAGGACACAAAGTCCTTCACAGGCTCGTCAACACGTGACTTGCCTCGCGAGCCCTGCTCGCCGCTGCACCGTCGTGGCGCCAATTTGGTGCAAATGCACGAGGTTCTCCCACTGTCTCCAGAACCCACCCACTGTTTTCTATTTTCCCCTCTCCAGTTACCCTGGAGAGGCGGGAATTTATTTGACTTTCGGAATACATTATTTTCAAATGCAGCCGATTTGACTTGTGCAGTTAGGGAGGGCTTTTTACTTACAGACTAACTAAAACTATCTTATAACTATATACATTCCCGCTTTAGGGTTAACCCACCCACTGGCTCTGTGCACTCCCTTATATACTCGAGGTTCACGTGATCTACTACGTTACGCCGCCTCCGCAGCGCACTTCCGCTTGCCTTGAAGTTTGAGTCTCAGTTCCCTAAGACTGGAGGACACAAAGCCTCATGTCTCCCTTTGACGCGTGCTTGCTTTTAGGAAAAATCTTTCTCTCCCTCCTGTGGCGAGGCGGTTTCCTGTTGCTAATCCCTTGCCACGTGTCCCCAAATAGCTGCCACGAGGTTCGCTCGCTAGTACGTTACAGTACGAACATAACCAATCTAGAGCAATACTACGAATTCCATACGAAGGTATCCATACGATCAATTGATGAGGCGAAGATCTTTAAGAATAGAAAACATGGCTGTTTCCGTAGATTTTGAATTTTGAAACCCATGTTGGCAATCTGAAAACGCGTCGTGTTTACTAAGAAATGTTTCCATTCGTACGTAAAAAAGTCTCTATTATTTTTGAAAAAACCGACAAAAGAGAAATTGGCCATAAATTTTCAATTTCATTTTCGTTGCCCTTTTTGATCTTGGGCCGCTGTGGCATTTAGCGCAAATTACAGTGTACCCGAAATAAAATTGAGCATGAATCGCTTACTTTGGGCCTGGACATTGCGGTTAAGAAGAGTTCTTAAGAGGTGAAAGAAAACGAATAAGAACCTAACGGGAGGTTTGCCAACGTGACCAGTGAGTTGGACACCTCACAAAAACTTTCACCAAACGGGATACAGTCATCATCATCATCAGAATGACATCAATTTGGGTGGGCACTTTACACCTGAACAACATGTTGACAAACTACAACGTGCCGCCCAAAACACGAACATTGTAGTCTTGACTCTGCCCATCTGGTACAACAAACCAATACTGTGCAAAGAAATTAAACACGCAAACAACCACTTTAAACTGCATCTGAGGGACACACTTGTTAAATTATTTGAGCTAAACTTTCTCTCAGAAAAACACTTCACCCGGTATGGTCTTCACCTGAACCTTGTCGGAAAACATGCACTCAGTAGCGAGCTTGCAAAACCCAACCTTTTACAACATCGGCAGTGTCCTGCCCAACACCCATCCCCACCAACATCTTCTAGTTCTCTTCCATCCTCCGGTAACTCTTGAAATCCAATTCCATTTTCCCCTGAACCAAATACTTGTACTGCCTCTCCCATTATTCATTTATCTACATTTGACGCCCCTCCTTCCTCACCTCCTGTCACTGCTGAGGCACGATACTTCCTTCGACCAAGCAATCGAGGTAAAAATGAGATAAATAAATAGCAACTACAGTTAAATGCAGCAGAGAAACATCGGTGAAGGTACATGCAAAAAATTCAAATAATGCATCATAATGTGCAATTCCTTTCAAATAAAATTGAATTTATCGAGGCATTATTACAGTGTGATCTAGATTAAATAGATGATTTTTGCTTTACAGAACATTGGTTGTCTCATAATGATCTAAACGCACTCCAAATTTCTAGTTTTTACTTTGCAGGATCGTAGTTGTAGAGCGAGGGAATCAAATAAGGGCCATGCTTACGGAGGTTCGAGTATTTACGTAAGAAATGATATTGATTCTATCTTCTTGCCAGAATTCAATTTATATGCAGTTGAAAAAGTTTTGGAAATACCAGTTGTTCATCTCACTACGCTCAAAACTATCTTATGTTTCATTTACAGACCTCCAAGAAAGCGAGATTTAGATAATTTCATTCTCTTAGAAAATCTAGAGATAACTCTGAACAAAATTAATAATCTATCTTTTAAACCCATTGTTATAGGTGGAGATTTCAATATTGATTTTGTGAAATTTTGCGAATCCCACGAAAAAGAGCAGTTCCTCAGTTTACTGCATTCTTTTAATTTAGATATTACAGTGAATGTACCTACACGGAATACATTTACATCACAAAAAGCAATAGATCAAAATATAATCAACAAAACCACAACTAGATATGAAATAAAAACTACTAATCTAGGTTACAGTGACCATGATGCACAAATTCTTACAATTACTAATAACATGAGCATTCACCAAAGTTAACATAATAGTAGTTTATGCAATTACTTTATAATGTTAAGCTTTTGTTGCATGAGTACGTTTTGAAAACGAGCCCGTTTAGCTCTACCTCCCTCCCCATTCTCTCGCTACGATTGGCTGAATGTGATGATGCAATCATTCGTGACATAAAATCTAATACATCATTTGTGTCGTACAATGCCCGATTATGAACGATTTCTTGCAACAGAAAGGGTTCTTTTATAATGGTAGAATACAAAAAAATTATTTACAGTCTACTTGCTGAAGGAATCATGGGATACAGTTAAAGTAATAGTTCAGGCAAAAATAATGAAAAATAAGCATGATATTTTAAACTCTAGCAACAAAACTAAAGCAATGTAGAATATTGTAAAAAATACGACCACATCATCTCGCTACTTAGTAGAGAATGTTGTTTTAAAGGTTAATGAAAGGAAAGCGAGTAGTCCGGAAAAAGTGGCAACCCTCTTCAATCAACACTTTTCTAGAATTGCGGCTGAACTCACGAAGGGACTAAATCCGTCAAATTCAACATCATTACCTTCCAAAACAAATTTCGACACGATTTTTATTTCCAAAACTACTTCTAAGGAAATCTTACGAATAGTCAGTAAACTAAAAAAATAAATATTCATCTGGCTTAGATGAATTTTCGGATTGTTTCTTGAAAACTTGTGTACCTGCCTTTATACACCAGTTAATTCACATTTTCAATGCTTCTTTATGCACAGGAATATTTCCACATATTTTCAAAACAACAAAAATTAAGCCACTTTTTAAAAAAGGGAGCAAAAATAAAATTCAAAATTTCCGACCAATTTCTCTTTTGTCAGGTCTCTCTAAAATATTAGAGAGGTTTTCTATACATGAATGGAAACTTTTCTCAGGAAAAACGAAGCGTTTTCAGTCTCACAACACGGGTTTAGAAAATCAAAATCTACGGAAACAGCCATTTTTTCTTTTCTTAAAGATGTTGCTTCATCAATGGACCAAAATGAAGCACCCATTGGAATGTTTTTAGATCTTTCGAAAGCTTTTGACGTTTTGACCATAACATCTTGCTATCAAAATTACCTTCTCATAGAATTCGTGGTATCGCCCTAGATTGGATAGCCTCGTGCCTTAAACATCGATCTCAAAGAGTAAAAATACCGTACTGGTACGAAAGGACATTATTTACTTATCTTTTCAATTCTTTACCAATTGAATATGGGGTTCTGCAAGGCTCGATCTTAGGTCCCATCCTCTTTCTGTTATACGTAAACGATATGCCGTCGTCTATTAAAAACGGAATAATGGTTATGTTTGCCGATCATTGCAAAAATGAAACAATAAATAGTACGATTATAGAAGTTTCAAATTGGTTTTGTAATAACAAATTAATAGTTAATGAAAGAAAAAACAGTTTCAATGCATTTTTGCATTTCAAATCAGCAATCGCATGCTCCACTGAAAATTAATAATATGCAATTAGCTGATGTTTAGGTAACAAAATTTCTAGGTCTCTCAATTCAAACCTCAAATGGAATGTACATATAACAAAATTAAACACTAAATTAAGTTCATTATGTTACGCATTCAAAATTCTATCAAATTCTGTCAGCCTTCATGCAGCTCGTTGCGTGTATTTTGCAAATGTACATTCCCGCCTGAGATATGGTATAAAATTCTGGGGAAACTCATGTTGTACTCAGACCTTTAGATTGCAAAAGAAAATTATTCGAATAATGAAAAAATGCCATCCGCGTTACCCTTGCAAGCCTCTCTTCATTGAGCTTGGAATCTTATCACTGCCTTGCCTATATATTTACGAATCTGTAATATTTGTCAAAAGTAATATACTTAACGGTAGGAACATATTTTCATGCAATACTGACATTTGTAATTACAACACACGTCGTAAAAATCACGTTCATCAAGTGTCAGTATCAACAGCTCACTATCAGAAATCCACATACAATTAGAGAAAAACTAATAAAAAGAAAAAAAAAGTAGGAGAGGCTTGAGACATTTTGTGAAATCTTGTCGACTTTCTTCAGTTGCGAAGAGTAATGTTTGTGTGTTGGCGAAATTTTAACTTGTAAATCAATATCATGCGTTTTTATTTAAATTCTATCTGTTCACATCTATATCGTAGAATGAAAAATATAATACTTTAATTTTTCGTCGTTTTGCAGCTCTGAATTCAACAACAAATGATTACCATTTTTAAATTTAAATCAGTATATATATATATATATATATATATATATATATATATATATATATATATATATATATATATATATGACTTATCTTCAACGATTACTGTAATAATATTATGCAAGTACATCTTTTATTGAAATATACACTACATACTTAGAAATTTGAAAGTTGTGTTCATATTTCTATTTTATGAATTAATCATTTTCTATAATTCGAGTTTTCATTTATTCGAGCTTGGCCTGGTCCCGTCCACCTCGAATTACCGAGACTACTGTACATCTATAGGATTACCAGACAATGCAAAGTAGCGTGCGATGTGAGAAAATGGCAACGTAGCGTAGCGATTGCATAATCAAGCAAATTCAGTTCCTTGCGGAAAAAGATTACTGATTTTGCAAGTTCCTCTAAGTAAAAATTCCCTGCTACATAAACATGTGATATACATCATAGTTACCAGTGCAATAAACGTTTCATTTCGACCACTTGTTTCAATAATTAGATGTTCAGTTCTACAGTAATTATAAAATCCATTCTTTACATTCCTTTTTTTATTTTTCCTCCATACCGAATTTTGTTTGGATTATCCCAAATTTCGGATTTGCGAGGTTATATCGAACCCATAGAATTTAAAAGATTATATATATATATATATATATATATATATATATATATATATATATATATATATATATATATATATAATCTGTGTGTGTGTGAATAAAGCCTGTGCGCTAAGTATCGCTTTCTCTCTTCCCACTATATCTATCAACATGCGACTCCATGCCCCCCTGAATAGCCATGTTTCGGAGGTTACCTTGCCTTGCGCAATATTTTGAGAAGACACATGAACTTAATAGTAGCATGATTTGTCCTTACTCTACGCATGCTGCTTACCTAGGCATATCGCACACAAACATCTATTTCCAGTCACATCAGTAGTATGGTGCGTTGTCAAATTAATAAAGAATACAATTATTTACGAATCACTTATTTTATCTATTTAAATCAGTATGCTGTGAATTATTTTACTAGACTTCTTAAACATAAATTATTTTTACGTCATATTGCACCTGACACTGAACGAGAGAACTTTTTATATACGCACCACCCATCTCGATCAGGTTTTTCTCGTTTCCCTGATCCATTGAGCAAATGCTGAGATGGCCCCTTGTTTTGCTTCTGAACGTAAATGAAACTTCACTATGCGCACGTTTTGCTTGTAATGATAAGAGTAGAGGTAAGGGCGAGTTACTATTTTTTTTAGCAATGCAGAAAAATTATACTTGCAATTTGTTTACCGATGCAAACAAGTTTTCTATAACTCGGAAAAGAAAAAGAGTATATTTTTTTCAAATATTGCTAATATTGCGCTTTTTAAAATTTATTTTAAACTTTTACTCATCTTTCAACTATTTATAGTTAAAATGACGGGAAGGGATGGGACAAGAAATAAATCTAAATCACCGTTCTCTCGACTTACTTTAAAGAAGAAAAATTTCGAACCACAATGTGTATGCAAGAAGAAGTTTGGAACATGATCTTAATGTGTGACGGTTTTGACTTATTTCACGTAAAATTACCAAAATGGAGCCATGGGTTCGTGGGTCCTGGCCCCCGCCTCTGGATCCATTATTCGGTAGCATGGCCTCGCCTCAACCGTTGTTCACGAGCCGCCACTGAAATACAGTAGCCTGCAGTTACGTGTCATTATTCTTTTCCCTTCAAAAGTAAGTTCTTTCGGGATATGTTTTTTTAACTATATAGTGGCACACTGAAAAGGGGGGGGGGGGGTCGCATCCTCCCAGAAGGCGATGACACGTAATAGCAAATTTAGTTGTAACTAATTTTCTATAGTAAGAAGTAGCTCAATACTCTATAAGTAACTATTAATCAACATATAAATATAAATTTTAAATTGGGTGTTAATGAAAACCAGAAAATATCAAAGTTGGTTTGATCACTTGTACAGACTCCCGACTCCATTGAAAAAACGAAAGTTTCACCGCTGGTTATACATCAACATGAAATGGGTCATATACTTAGCTTTTACTGATGAAAACTATTTCAGTAGTCTATTTTATTGTTATCAAGGAAACAATGGTTTAACCAGCGAAATTGTTTTCTCATCAGGGTGAAGTATGAGGTGGCTGATTAAAAGGAGTGAACTGTATTCAGTGTTGCTTACCTAAATTTTGATTTTCTGAGGCCATTAATATACTTATGAGAACTCAAGGAACCGAACGAAAGTAACATACATCTCTGTAAACTCATCAAAAATAATATCAATTCTTAGGACACCTGAAATTTATCAATTTCAAACAAAGTACAGCATTTCACTAATTATTTTTTGTGTTAACTCTTTGTAACAAAAAAAATCCCTGTAATGTAGATGTACAAATGTTTGGTTGGTTCCCACGTTTGCACTACCCCCCCCCCCCCCCCCAGAAAGGGAGATTCCTGCAAGTTTTGTTACAAAACACTGTATTATAACACTCCTACTCTGAGACAATTTAAGCATTTTTGAATCAAAATTCTTTGGGATGTGTCCCCCATCCCATGTGGGTCAAGCACCTCCCTCATTTTTCTTTTGATTAAGTCCTTATTTGCTCTGAGGGCATCCTGTTCTAAACAGTCTATATCTACCATATTACCACCTTAATTTTTATATTCTAGTGTTTTACATTTTTTGAAATACATGTGAATTTTTTATAGAAAGGGCATGTATAATCAATGTAAATTAACACTAGGAAGTGAAATCTATAGAATTTCATATTATTTAAGAATGACTACAGATGTGTTAATAATTTACGATGAACTTTTTAGCATTAATCAGAAAGCCTAAAACGTACAACATAAATATCAAACCAATATATGAACAATTACAATTTAGATAAAAAGTTTACATATACTTAATTTCAAGAGATCATTTAAAAGAAGTTTATCAATAAACACCATACAAAAAAGCATAACAAACAAAATAAATTCCAGAGTTTATAATTTCTCACTCTAAAAAATTCTTATGTCATTATCACACAATTTGTTTGTTGCACCCACAACTTCTTGATAAAGTAATTGTAAGCAAACATTTGACTTTGAAAAAAGACAACTCAAATCTGATAAACTTGCCTTAAAGGTACTCAATATCTGATTTTTTTCCTCCCTGTATTCTGAGCCTGATAATTTAAACCAAGAATTCTCGGCTATCCGGGAGACGCCGCGTCGTTGGCTGGGGTGCCAACGTTTCGCCTGACATATCGCAGGCTTCCTCACTGCCCTGAGGCGAAACGTCGGCACCCCAGCCAACGACGCGGCGTATCCCGGATAGCCGAGAATTCATGGATTCGAGCCGCGGAAGCTTACGTATAAATTTAAACCAATGCTGCTTAAGCTTTTGCAATGAATTCAGTTAAATGAATACATTATCTCTAATC
The DNA here is from genome assembly GCA_038098605.1 of Gryllus longicercus. Taxonomy (NCBI): domain Eukaryota; kingdom Metazoa; phylum Arthropoda; class Insecta; order Orthoptera; family Gryllidae; genus Gryllus; species Gryllus longicercus. The sequence goes on along the minus strand of JAZDUA010000979.1, from coordinate 130,172 downwards.
TTCTAACAATTTTCTACTTCTCTAATAATCTGGAGCTTCTGGCAGTCTAATTTAGATTATTTAAAAAAGCATAATTAATTAAATCAAGGAGGAATTTAGCAAGTACAAGCGCAAGAGAAGTATATCCACTTCCACCCAAAATACATCAAGTTTTGGATAAAAATAGTAAAAGGCAAGTACCCAGTATTGAGAATCAGCCAATATAAGAAATGAAGATAAGAACAATGCAGGTGTTTATAAAGAATGAAAATCACATGTGTAGTATATGTTTAATGATAAATCACATCCACAAACAGTTTCAATAATAATTACTTTGTGACTTACTTGAACATCATTGCCTGATTTTGATAGTACAAGTACTGTGTATGGTTTTCCTGATATTTTCACAAGTTATCACAGGAAATTGTGAACTGAAGGCATTCTTTGATCATCTATTTTCTATGCTCACAGCACCAATATAGAACTTTCGATTTATGAACTCATTTTCTTATACTTTTAAACCGAATTAATATTTGAAAATTTTGTAATTACCTCTTGTTATATGCTAATATCTCATTTGACGCACCATAAACAAATCAAAGTAAGTAGCTGAACTGCTAGAAAGTGCACTTGTTAAAAAAAAATTCAGGTACTTTAATTGTTAGTGTTGTTCTTTACCCTCGAATATATAAAGATGGTTAACTGTCTTAATATTTCAACCACCCACACATCACACATTTTTAGATACCATATAAAATTTTTTGTCACCACATTCATGCAAAACTGAATTTTTCAAGGCTATTTAAAAACATGGAAACTGCTAACTCATTGTCAGGCTCAAACTCTCAAGCTTACACATCCTTGATCTTTATTAATTTCTTGCACAACTGAATTAATATGAAGTTGCCAATGTTTATATATATATATATATATATATATATATATATATATATATATATATATATATATATATATATATATATATATATATCTTAATAAATGGTACAATTAGTGATCTTTGTGGCAATGTACTGGGTTAACAAAATGAAATTATAGCACCTCTATGTAAAAATTTTAGCTCATGTAAAGGATTTTTTTGCATAATATTATCTACATCTTACACTTATTTTATCAGCACTTTGTTCCACTGTATAAAGTTGGATGAACTGTCTATAAGCAGAGGACCTAATACACTATATAGGCCGTTGCTGTTATTTTAATGTCCTTCAAATGAATAATCAAGTGTGTTACAAATCGAAAGAATTTCGAAGTAGTCTCAATTCAAGTTCTTAAACATTAAAATATCTATTCATTTTCTTTTTAGTCAGGTTTTTAATCACACATATTTAATTTTGTCCAAAACCAGTTATATAAAAATAAACAAACTCATGACAACATAATTTCTTCTCAGTAAGAAGATTGGACTATGTTAAGTGCTATCACAATTTGTAATCCCTTATGCTCATATTTCTAAATTTCATATAAGATGTTGGACGTGGAAATAAAATCTTTGGACAACTCTTCAAACAAGATTTAATGAAAAACTTAGTGAGAAAATACTCCATCTTAAAAGCTAAAAGAAAATATTACTTAATGGAATTGAGTGACAAATACAACTACATTATATTAAGCAAATTTTCATAAAACGTGAAGAGCTATACAGAGACCAGTGGAAAATTTTACACTAGCATTAATGGTGAACAGTATTGCTATTACTTATCACTGACCAAGAATTATGTATTCTTTAACTGTAGAATATTTACACTTGACATGGGCTAATACATATTCTGTGATTGAATAACATTTATTAAACATAAGAAAGGTAATTTCACTTGTATGTTCACTACTACTATAACAAAAAATAAAATACATATTATCATTCACTATGCAAGAGCACAAGTGTTGGAATTTGATTAATACTGACACATAATGAGCTACAGCACATCCTCACACTTGCATAAGCCTACCACCACACTTTTCAAGTGCACAAGAGATTTTTCACAATTGAATCCTATGAACATTGGCCACAAATTGCATACTCTTATTCTCGGTCTTATAAAATAGGTATGAATCTTTCATTAATCCTCATCAGATTAACAGACCACTTGCGTGGAATAACTAAAGTTATGAAATTGATCAACAAAATTTGGGTATCAGCCATGAAATTGATTTACAATGGCTCAAAATTAACTAGCAATTTCCCAAGACTTTATTTTACAAATGTGAAAATGAAACTACCATTGATATAGTACATGCACTACAAAAATTACATAAAAATCTGCCCACCCTCCATTACAGTACTCATCAAATAGCCAATCAAAACAACCCCCAAGTTATTAAATTGCATATCAAATTAAGCTTTGCATCATGTATCTGCCTGAGTATTTTTTGCCTACTTAACATTTGTAAAAATACTAACATGATCTGACATAACTTCAGGTTGTATTATATCTCTACAGAATGAGCCCCATACACAATTTCATGGGAACATTGAAGTTATAACACTTTGAGACATGTACAAATAATTTCAGGTATAAAAATACATTTAAATCAAATTATTTCTGGACATCGTTTTTAAAAGTAATGCTCTGACGCAAAACCTTACAGCATATGAATGCACACAAAAACCTTTCAATGAGATACCTTTTCATATTTTAAGATTTATGCATCAAGGTACAATTTACACTTTTCTACTGATAATTCAAAAGTGAAAATCACATTCAAAAAACCTTTTCAGCTCTTCCTTGGAACTTCCCACAAAACACAGATGAAAAAGTACACAAATCCTGAAGCAGAGAGTGGAATCATGATTCAATTAAAAATGATTAGCAAGAAGTAGAGAGTTATTAATTACATTTGCAACACTTAATATTTAACTTTTGTGGCATATGATCAGTTACACGTCTAATAGAAACCAATATTTTATTTTTCTCCGAATGCATGGACGCAGGGATTTATGCAGGAATGTCTCCCTCAAAAATAAATGTTGCAATTAAGAACTTCACTCAAAGTATTTAAGATATATAAAGAAATATTACCTGTATCTATCCCTGAATGTTTACATTATTCTGTCAATAAAATTACAGCTACTTTAACAAAGAAAGACAAGAATAACAAATAAACAACCTTAAGAATACATTCACTTGAAATTCTTGCAAAGGATAATGTAAACCTATTATTATAAGAAAATCGACACACTCATTCTTTACTTCACAAGTTCACATTTATTTTTCATGCTAACAGGATTGGTGCATGTTTACAAGATGAATCTAAATACCATAAATTTAGAGGTTCAATAACAACCCACAATTCAAATAAAGTTAATAGATTTGAAGATGAAAACTCCTTGGGTTTATTAAGTTTTGCAGAACTTTAAAGTGATGACATGTAAATAAATTTGGTTGAATATTATATATAATTTGTAATGGAATTTTTGCAGTTGTTCTCATGTAAACTCAAATACCTTTCAATGCACTGCTATCATGAAAATGTTATCTACAACTAGCATCGAGATAAAATGTCATACTTGTAAACAATTAACTTTCTTCAAACCATGTCATACTTGTTCAACTGAAGATATGTGTACTGACCCCTCATGATAAAAGGAACTGCAAATTGTTTTAATTCACCTATTCAATTCCCACTCTCACAAATCATGTCCATGGAAATCCGGAATTATAAAAGCAAAATGAAACCATATTTAAAACAATACTGGAAAAGTTGTAAGAAGTTATAAATAATAATACTGTCGAAGTAAAGAAAACCAAATGAACTCCTTCACTATTGAGCAAATAAGTTTCATGATTAATTTTATTCAGACATCGGAAAGCTATATTCAGGGAATGATTAGAAATAAATATTTTCAAGTAATATTTACTATTTCATTTGACCACACACACACAAAATGTTAATACAAATAACACTCTAGAAATCAAACTAATTGTATGCAGATTACTTAAATCAAATTAAATGATTGGAATTCTATTACACACTTAGTCTTTTGTCCTTATGAGCTAATTACACCACCTACATTGTGACCTACACATTCAAGCAACCATTCAGCATTTAATTAAAAAAATAATTATGAGGGTACATTAATGAGATGCTACTCAGCCAAAACCTATCACACCTCATCAATGCGTCCTCAAGGTACTTTATTTAAATACATTATCTCAATTTTTAGTAAGAATTGAAAATTATTCTAGAGACTTACTTGTAGAAGAGTGGGTATAAGAATAAGAAAAACAAGATTACATTCCACAACTTAAATCAGGGTGGTCCAACTAGTGGCTCGTGGGGCAGCATGTGACCTGCAATGCCATTTATTGTGGTTTGCAAAAGGTTATTACTTGAAAGTCAGTCCTGCACAACCTTGTCAGGCGAGAGATCATTAAGTGCCTACCACATATGCCCTGCCAGGGTCCACACCACAATTAATGTAAAAATTGGTGAAGTTTGGACTTATGGAATTTTTTCTAGTTAATTGTCTTATGCTTGGTATGGCATGACATCACACATGGTTGCATTCCTCCCATCCCCATTTCAGAGCTGCCGGACAAACTGTCTAGATCTAGATCATTACAGGGAAGTGAGGTGTGGATCGCATAAGTAATGAAAATATGGCCCATAACCATATTAAAGGTTTTATTTGTGGTCCTTGTAATCTTGGAAATTGGACACCCCTGATTTCAATGAAACTACTCTGTCAAGGTATAATTCTCACTTGCCATTTTATGACGTTTTTACACTAAACTATTTCTTGTTATTAGATTTTTCCTTTTAGAAACCCTAAACAAATATAATGTAGTCATTTCTTCAAATCATTTTATTTCTGATACTATCAAAGACATCAATAATTGATCTGTAGGCTGTTAAATAATAATTATAAATGATTACAGTATAATGAAGTGACTAAAGATAATGTAATAAAAAAGGCCACAGTTATGTTTTCCAGTTGGTCACACAATACTTCATAATTAGGGGAAGAAAGTTCATAAATCACATTTAAGAAATATTTGATGGTCCTTTAATCTAAAACACAAGTAAAAGGTTGATGTTTTTTCAAAAGACATGTTCAATTTGCAATATGATAGTTGAAGGTTATGCTACACGATAGTTCATATTTATTGAATAGTGCATAGATTGAGTAAATATCAAATAACATCTCTTCACAAATTTCTAGTTAATAAGGGTTGTACACAACCAAGTCTGTGATTTTGTCAGCAATGTCACGTTGATGCAACTCAGAACTCAGCTCTACTAAATAAAAATAATATATATAATAATAATAAAACATGTAGAGGGAAAAAAAGGAGAAGAAAAAAAAACAAAAAAAAAAAAAAAAACCCTTTGTTATTAGTAGAGAACCCATTTCTTTCTTTCTTTCTTTCAGAACAGTATAATGATGTGTGTATTATCATTATGTGTCAAGCAAATTTTGCTAACATGAGACTGGTCCAAATATTAAAATATATTATTATTTAAATTAGAAACACACATCAATTGTGTACATTTTCTTAGTAACTAAAATATTAATGTCACAAACTTTTAAAATTATGATTTCTATATGAAAATTATCAATATATTTCAATATAATATAAATGAATATTTATTTCAGAACACATTATATACAGCCATATATTTTGTAATTAATAATTACAAAATGTCCTTCACTAAAACTTTAAGGTAATTATTTGCATTGCACATTATGATGTGTGTTGTATGAGAATCAAGTGCATGATAACAGCAGTCTCTTCAGGGCAATCAATTTGGACTGGTGGTTATGAAAACAAGAGGAATATACATCTAGATAACTACTTTCAAATGTAATACGTCACATATAATTACTAAGATTCATATTGTAAATATTATTATTATTTACATAACTTATTAAGATAAACTGTGCTACCACCAAAAAGATAAAATATTACCAAAGTTTTGGTCACATGCCATTATCAGCCAATAAATTGAGGTATTTTACACTGGTCTCTCAAATAATTAAAAAGAAAAAAAATATATATTTTTTTTTTTTAAAAAAAGAAACAAAAACAAATTTGGCCACAGTTATTTTTGTACATTTGATTAATTTTGGAATACATCACTGCATCAAAACTACAATAAAAAGAAACTAAATATCTCCTAAAGTTTCTTGTGGCCGTGATACGCTAGATGCTCAAGATGCTAACGCCCTTGTTTCTCTTACTACCTAATTCCAAAATTAATTCACCTTTGTCATCAGCCAGCACGATATCCACTCATCCCTGAGTATCCATCATACCCAGAGTTACCAGCCATACCTACTGGCCCTAATCTAGGGCCAGAATCTGATTTATCATATTGAGAGCCTTTTCTGAACTGATCGGGAGGCTCTGATGACATAGGGTAACCACCATAACGATGCCGATCTCCCTGAAGGGGAGGTAAAGATGAACCTGACATGTAAGAAAATCGCTGATCTGGTCCAGAATAGGAGCCACTGCCTGAACCACCAAATCCAGAACTTTCCCCCATTCCACCACCATATGATGTAGAGCCTCTGTCAAGTCCTGAGTGTGACATATGACCATATTGGGATCTTCCAGAACCAAGAGCTGAAGAGCGCAAATTTGAGGACCCAGAAGCACCAGAATAACCACCTCCACCTCCACTTCCTCCTCCACTTGGATAGCCTGAACTATAATTTGATAGCCCACCTCCCCGAGTGGATGTATCAAGACCATTTGCTGAATCCCGGTATGTGGTGCTACTGTCACGAGAGAAACCGAGAGCACTAGAGCTTGCACCACTATTATCAAGCAAGCGACTACGTGAGAATGTAGAATCTGCAGCAGTCTGATATCGGCTGCTATTGAGACTTGATGTAAAGCTGTCTGAGTAGTTGTAACCACCAGAACCACGCTGATCTGATGCTAAAAAGCCACTGCTATTAGCACCGCCTCCGCCGCCGCTACCGCCGCCACCGCCACCACCACCACCGCTGCCACCGCCGCCATAGCCACCAGGTCCTGCAACACAGGTGCAAAACACTAAATGAACAATTCATATCCATCTTTGATAAATAATCGAAGTTGACCCTCCATGTCTCAGGCAGTGCACCTGTACAAATATCACAAAGTTGAGTTGAATAGAAATAAGCAATTTAATGTTATTTAAGCATAAGTATTGCTTTTATGTCACGTTTATGATGATGATTCAAATTACATTAAACGCTACAGTAGATTTTCAGTAATACGTTACAACACAAATTGACAAGTGTCATATTTGACACAGACCTGTGGTTTGATTAACATTAATTTACTCAACAGTCTTACATATCTGAGCAATGTTCAGCCCTACAAAAAGATATGCTTATGATGAGCAAAGTGAAGATAAGATAATTATAATTCCTTATAATACTCAATGGCACATCTTTGAGAATCATGCCAAATAATGTTTTCATATTGGCAGCCCCAGTCAATGCGATTTACCTTGTGCAGAACCCATAACACAGTCAGGGGACACTTCTTAACTACTGGTAAATTACAAGTAATCGGAAAGGCTAATAAAACATAGATGACAAAGGTACAACTTAGGTCTATGAATTAGAAAAAGAAAATACATATTGCAACATGGAAAATGAGAGGACCAAGTCACAAAGATACTAAACTTGAAATGGAATTAAAAAGAGCAGAGTTGGAAAAATGGAAGCAAAAAGTAGATGTTGCAATAGTTTTGGAGAGAGAGAAAAAAAAAAAAAAAAAAAAGAGAGAGAGAGAGAGGATCAACAGAATTAACTCAGCATTTAACGTACTAGATTAATGTTGACAAAAAGAGACCCAAAGCAGATATAGCCATAGCAGTAAAATAAGATTTCAAGGACGACAAAAACAACAACAACAACAACAACAAAATCCAAGTCTTCCAGAAGAGGTGAAAGTGATCATCCCCAGCTTGGATGGTGAGATCTGGCACTGACCTAAATGTCAGCTAACAGGGTTATCTCCAACAGGATGCCTCCCACTAGCAGGGCATTGCCACAGCCAAGACTAGCTGAAGCTCCTGATGGGTCTCCCAATATGTGTGGTAGTGTAGTGTATGTAAGTGTAAGTAAGGGGTGAGGGCAGGACAAAGAAAGGAAAGATAAGATTATGTGCAGTTCTTGGCCCATTTGCTAAGGTACTGCTCGAAGGATACAGTATTTGAATTTTTTTTTTTTTTTAATTTTATATTTCTTGCAGTACCATCCCTTTGGCAACTTCTTTTCTGATTTTAAAATAAAATGGTCAGAAGTAACACTGTAGCTCCTGAACACTCTGGTATTGCATTTTAGTGGATTTGTTTTACTGTTCGTTAAAACACAGTAACTGATAAGATGTACTACCCCTGGAGCTCCATGTATACTTATGTCATAATAAAACCAGTGAAAGGATATGTGAGAATACAGTTTTGTGATATTACAAATAAAATAATGGATGTGAAATTTTCATGAATGGAAAATGTGACTTCTAAACTACTCAGCACTCTTAAACTGATTTAACACAATTCACAACCCAGATTCAATTACCACCTGCCAAAGAACATACTTTCTCACATTGTTTCTAAATGCTCCGCAACATTATACTACTACATAAACCAGTAAACGTGTTTTCCAGCAGCAAATTATTTTTCCATTCCGAGACTCGAACTCAGATCCTCAGACAGAGTTGACATGCTGGCACTCATACCGCTATGTCACAGAAGCACTGCCTGGTTGAAACTCATATAAATGTAAAAAATATCATGTGAAAAAATTACAACAATCAAAATATCTGTTACAAACTCCCCAAGCCTCCAGTCCGTTACGATCAATCAGGGAATATCAATTTTAAAGAAAATCAGCTGAATGGTTTAGGTACTAGCATTGATCACAGACAGACAAACGCTTTGCTATCAATCAATGTTTTGGTATAAAGAACCAACAAAACGGATTCTGGGGCTACACTAGGAGTAGAGGATTTTTATTCCAAATGGGAGGGGTTAATATTAAGTACTCCCCAAAATTAAAATATAAATATCAAATTCCAAGGGCTGTGACATTAGCCAAAAGGACTGGGGTATATCAATTTTCAAGAACATCGACTGAACGGTTTAGGTGCTAGCATTGACCACAGATAGACGGACAGACATTTTGATGTCAAACGATTTTTTGGTATGAAGAACCAACAAAATATCGATTCTGGCTACACCATGACTTGAAGGATTTTTTTTTCTAAATTTAGCAACAGAGTAAACCCATTTTTTCGCTACCAGAACCTGGCAATATGTTTTTTTCTGGTGAAATTTCAGCATTTCCTGTTGTACGACTACATAACTTTCTCACGAAGAATTCTTAAGGCGAAAAAGTAAAAATCCATTAATTCTCTAGAATCTACTCAATAAGTCACAATTGTTACTACTAATTCATAAAACTAACTATTGAAAAAACATAAAACCATGCATTTGGTTAAATAACTTACCTGAACCAGAGTTTGAAAATCCATCACCAGCACCCCCACGAGAACTTGAATAATCAAAATCACGATATTCTCTTGAACGATTGGCAGATCCTGAAGGGCCATCATCAAAACCACCACGATCCCTTGGGCCACCACCGGGATACGATGATCCTCTATAACCATCATCTACACGTGCTTCCTTATGAAGTCCGCTGGGAGGACGGGAATAACCACCTGATCCCATAGGTCCTTGATTTGATGAAGGTGGAGGAGGAGGTAAAGGTGGTTGCATTGCTTGTTGTGGTGGTGGCATAAAATCATCTTCCCGTTCTGCACGATAACGAGCTCGAAACTCTGCCAGTTCTCGCCTCTCATCAAAGGCTTTCCTCATTGCTACGTAATCTCGATATTCAAGATACTCTAGATAATCTTGATATTCAGGGCCATATGGACCAAACTCTGGTCCATCACCTTGAAAATCTGGTGGGCCATCCCAACGATTCGGTGGGACCATATCTCTCGGACCCATGGGACCCATGGGACCCATAGGACCAGGAGGTCCACGGGGACCAAATGGGCCATGTGGTCCGAGAGGTCCTCTGGGACCTGGAGGTCCATGCAACCCATGAGGCCCAAGTCCATGTGGCCCTGGAAGTCCCTGTGGACCACCCATAGGTGGAAGCCCTTTCTTGCGTTTACGTTGCTTGCCACTTCCTGGAGGCTCTGATAAAGAGTTAGGAGCACCACGATGCGCACTGGTTTCTCTTGCCTTGTCTCCAACAGACTCAGGATTTTCTGGCCAGCGATCTGACACCTGAATTGTCACTTTATTGTCGCCAAGTTGCACCTCTGTATTGTCAAGGCTTTGTCCTTTCTGCAACAGGAAATAAAACACTAGACTAAATTCAAAAATAATGCCCTGATGTCATAGCTTCAACTAAGTTTTAGAAATAAGGAAATAACCATACATCAGGACACTAAAGGTATATTGCAGAATCCAAATTTAAAAATCGCTGATTAAAGAAACATTAAAAATATATTTGTACTGATGCCTAGCAAAAATATAATAGTGAAAACAATAATTATGTGGAAATAGAAATGAACACTGATAATTTATCTGCTATTTGCCACCAATATGTTATATTTTTTTGTGGGTCAGTATTATCCAACACTAATACCAACCTTCAGAGAATCTTCATTTTCAAACACAATAAAAGCATATCCTTTATTATTGAGTTTATTGGTGGCTGAAGGAAAATGTAGTGTTTTCACAACACAATTAGCGGCTTCAAAATGTTTTGTTAGTGCTTGCTTCAGTATATCAACCTTCTCTCTGGAATAAATTGCACAAACATGACAAGAAAATTTCAAAGCTTTATTGCTTAGAATTGTGTGTTAATAACATAGCAATTAAACATACAACAGAGATATTCCTCTACTTACTTTATAGGTATATTAGCAATGAATGTGCTAAAATTGGGAAGAACTTCTCCCTTATCAGGACGATCCAAGTGCTCGCGGTCACGGCGAACCGAGACGCGAACTTTGTTCTTGTAAAATCTTTTACAATCCAGTGACAGCCCTTTCTGTACACGCAAACAAACATTGTTTTAAATTAGACTAAATATTAAATTAGATCACACCAAGACTATAGAATAATAATTATACATAAATATTTTCTGAAGTCAAGCAATATTTAGTGAATGCAACATTCTAATTCAGAATTGAAGACAATTTAATAAAGATGTGTTGAAAATCCGAACCTGCACAGACTCCTTGTCAGCCATGGAAACGAAGCCCATACCACGAGTGGATCCTGTAATACTTTCAGAAAACAGGTTCACCTTTGTAACTGTTGCACCGACAGAAGCAAAGAAATCTTTTATCTGGCGATCAGAAGCTCTGGAGAAAAAAACAGAAGAAATGTTATTCTTAAAATTTTGCAACAGAAAGTCAACAATAATGCTAAGAATATGGCTTCTCCTTAACAGACAAATGAATTAATATTTGAAGTTTGAACTCTAGTGGTATTTAAAAAGTAAAGAAGAAGTTGAGATATGATGGAGAGTATAAATGTGTAATAGATAATGAATAGAAATCTACATTCAAATTTGAAAAATAATTAGTGTTAGATCTGAAATTCTTAGAAATATTGCATAAAATAAGTACCAATCACTGAATGATATTAATAGAAAATTTCAAATAACTTGATAATAAAGAGTTTCTAAAAGAGCAGATAATCTAGTATACTAAAACTTGCATCTAAGAAAAGAAAAATTTAAAGTGTAACTGAATTACATAGTTTATAAATGCAGGGAATACAATACAAAATATTGATAAAAAATAAATGTATACTAAAATTTCATAGAAAGATTAGTGGTAACGTGTAAAATTACTCACTCCCTCGGTATGTGTTTCACAAACAAATCCAATTCCATAGTTGAACCATCGGTTGTTTTGGGATGCTTTTCTGGAGAAGCTGTCTCATTTGTATCATTTGCAGAACGCTTTTCTCCCACTGCTACCTTTGATACCATCTGATGTCTTTCCACAACTACTTCCCGGTCTTGGAAAGTTGTCTTTGTCTGGGCAAGACATTTCTGAAAAATAATTTATTCTAATATTACATTTCACTTATTTGCTGACAAAAAAAGGTGAGCAAGGCCCCCTTAATAAAGAAAAGAAAAAAGCAGCATTTCTTTCCCAAGAAAACATTGCAGTGCACTTCTTGTCATGAAACTGATGTACGAGGGTTGTCCATAAAATAAGGCCTCCGAAGATTTTAACAGTAAAACACGTTTATTTGCAATGACACACACATTTGTGGAAAGCTTGGACTTTTTGCTATTTTCCTACATAATCACTGTTACGATCAACACATTTTTGCACGCAGAGCTTCACCTTTTTTTATGCCAGTCATACAACTCTCCTGCCACATTGCACAGGTAGCGCACAACCTCCTCTTCATCTTGTCATAAGTACTGAAATTCATTCCGCCCAGGTGTTTGTTCAATTCAGTGAACAGATGATAGCCACTAGGGGCAATCTCGGGGCGTGTGTGTGTGTGACAATATTCCATCAAAATTAGGTAACGAGTGTGATTGTTACACGGGCGATGTGGGGATGAGCGTTAACATGATGCATTAGCATTTTTGAGGACCACTTTGGACAGACAAGTGCGCACCAAGTGCAAGTGGTATCCCAATTCTTCTAACACAATCTTATCAAATGTGGTCTTACTGACATCAGAGATCATGTTACAGAGCTCCCAAACAGTCACCAGTCGATCTTCAAGCATTGCCTTTTCTATTTTGGCAATTATTTTGTTCGAAACCAATGGATGTCCAGCTCGCTCTTCATCATGGAATCTGTATGTCAGTTTTTAAATTCTCTGGATCATTTGTGCAAGCTTTTCATGCTGATAGACTGTTCTACATACACTTTACATAGCTGAGAATGAATGTCTACCCTAAAAAGAAAAGGGAATAGAAGAGCATAATTGACATCTGGTGGGTGCGTCAAGCGGAAGCTTCATCGCAAACCGCTGCCACGTCGAGACTCAGTGGCGCAGAGAGCTCAGGGTGGTGAGGATTTCGAGTGGGAGAACCAGGCAACAGCCAGTATTGCTGGATTGTATGAAAACAAATTCCTTCTAACCGCAGTGACTTGGAGACCTAATTTTAAGGACAACCCTTGAACAATGAAATGTGCTAGACAGCCGATACACTAAGTTTCTTCATCCAGGGAAATATAAACCACTTGATGAATATATTTTAGACTAGTAGACTAGAACACTATGCAGGGCTAATACTTAACCTTGGATTTTCAATCTTCACACACATTGAAAGTGGCAATGAGAGAAACAGGCAACACAGTATGTAAATAGAACTTGCAGACAACAGTTTTAGTGATTTTACGGCCATGGATAATAATTTTGAAGGTTTTGCAAATCTCTTTGGGATGAACATTGTAAAAGTCAGGTAAGAATTGCAGTGTAAAGTAGCAGATTTGCAGACTTACACATAGAAACAAATAATAAAAACCTTTGTTACAAATCTCTAAAGCACACGCAAAAATGGATATAGTGGTTCACACTTTCACAGATAGCATTGCTTCTATTTGTGACTCAATGTATATTTCTGAGCAATTTTTTAAAAATATGAATTTATAAATCTTCACAAAAATCATGTTTAATGAACAAAAATTTCAGGGAAATTTGTGCGGCATGCTGTGATCTTACTCTGGAGATGGGGGAAAAATGTATAAGTTAAACATAAAATAAAAGCTTCAATAAAAGTTCAATATGCTTAGTGTGAAAGTGAAATTAAGGAATTTGTTTTGCTAAAGATTGTACACATTATACAAAAGATAAGTACTTAAAGGCATGTCATCAGAACATCTTGGGAAACAGCAGTATCTAGAAAGCCCCTGTGAAATTATGTTGTAATCCCACTATACTTAACCCCCTGGGAAACTTTGGCCAGGCCGTGACTTATGAAGTCACATTTGCCAGCCACCAATCTAGAAAGACAGCAGGTGAGATTGACAGGGGGAAGGGGTGAAGGGGGAGAAGTCATATTTCCTTATAATGCACGATTGTAAAAGGGAAAAAATTTAAGGAGAGGAAAAAAGGAAGAAGTTGAAGCAATAATTTCAATTTTCATAATGTCAAATGTACCAAGCCTACAAGCAATTGGGAATAATATTGGGGAAGGGTCACAAAACTAAAGATAGATACTGAAAGGATAGATTTTTTGTTTACTTGCCTGTAAGCCTTCATCAGTAGGGAAGGCAATTATAGCTCTAACTGGCCGTTTAGCATTGCGCTTGGCTTTGAAGGGAATAGGAATGGCGATATCTACAATATCTTCTCTAGTAAATTTGAAGAAGGCCAATACATCATCCTCAGTCACTCTAAAAGGAACAAACATCAGACCATTTTATTTCCCATCTTGGGAATAACAGAAACATAATAAAAAAAGAGCATCACTTACAATTTTGCAACACTTAACGTTTGAACAGAATTTTACATTTCTTTCAAAACTAAGTAGAAACTAGCTCAATATAACCACAAATGATATAAATTAATGACAAACTCATCTCGTTTAATTATTGCCTGGATTTTTTCTATTCCTTAACTAGACCGAGCACATGAATTTCGAGGACACGTAATACTCTGCATTGCAAGAAATTATTTTCAAAGATATTTAATTAAACAAATATTTAATTACTAATAAAACACATTACATTTGAGTGCTTCATTACTTATAGTCCATAACAATCTATAATGCACCTTACCCAATGTATAGTAAAAAGAAAAAAGCATGAACAATTTTGGAAGTTTATCACAAAAGAGACAGTTAGAGTAATAGTTTTAACACTTGCTTAATCTTCAAATGCTGTTTGCAAACAGCACTAATCACACTTTACGTTCATACATCATCAATTCAATGAACTTACTTTACCTGTCTGTCTCAATATTAAAAAGAAATACACTGATGTAGTCAGAAAAGCAATGCAATTTTGCTTCATTTAAATTTAGAAAAATGAACAAAATTTCATTGCTTCAGAAACATCAATAAAGGAATTTCAAATATCTTTTTATTATTGAACTAAATTACTTGCAATCATTCCCACCTTAAGCAAAGAAAACAAGTATAATCTTACTATGAAAATGACAGAATAAAATTCATCTGGTCCAGTGTTCACATTATATTTAGTTATTAGGGAAGTGGAAACACGTGGTTATGGTGCTTCTTCACTACATAACCTCAATGTTGCTGATCAAAAATACCATGGCCATAATCAGCACAATAATCATTGAACTACTTTTTCTGGAATGAACTAAATAAACAACACCAAAAAGCTTGAGGCCATTTGACCAATTGAAACAAATTTACTCATGCTCAAGCTCTTACTGTAATGTATAACTATAATAAAGAGAAACCTCAATGCATCATTTTTAAGTCATTTGGAGAATTGTAACAAAAGATGCAGGAAAATAACTGTTTGACTTATTTCATTTGATGTTAACTGAGTTACGTAGTTGTTACGAGTTGCATGATGAGTGTGTCGCCACCCATAGTCGAGTGTGTTTTGTCTCTACTAGAACGTTCTACGTCGTAACTGTTTTATATTCAGTCTGGCTCGATCAGCCGATCAGTGCACATCGTGTTGTGATGTTGTGAATTGTGATTTGCCAAATAAAGCATGGTTCTACTTGAATGTCGTGTTTCATCATTGCAGTGATCCTAAATTAATCGGTGAACCTCTAACAGGTTATGACGCCCAGCGACGCCGAGTCAAAACAAAGATATCAAGTCGAAACGTGCACGCGTAGTCAAGCGTGAGACGCCATGATGAGCGCAGGCAATATTTCGAGGATCGAGCTACTCAACAAAAATAATTTCGACACATGGAAATTGCAAATACAGGCTGTCCTAATCAAAAACGATTTGTGGGAATTTGTTTCCGGCGTAAACGTAAAGCCCGAACCAGGTGAAGGAAATGATGCCGCTATACAAGCCTGGATAAAAGGTGATTCAAAAGCAAGATCAGACATTATTTTATCCATCTCACCGAACGAGCTGAAACAGGTAAAGAACTGTGCAACACCAAAAGACATGTGGACGAAGCTGCAGGAAACCTACCAGTCACAAGGACCAGCCAGGAAAGCCACGCTTCTGAAGAGATTAACTCTACACAAAATGACGGACGGCGGCGACATCCGAGACCACATGAACAAGTTCTTTGACACCGTAGATAAGCTAGCAGACATGGGCATCGAAGTACACCCTGATCAACAAGCTATTATGCTTTTATATAGTTTGCCAGTAAGTTTCGAAAACTTTCGATGCGCCATCGAGTCACGAGATACTTTGCCTACACCCGAGGCATTGCGTGCAAAAATTATCGAGGAAAGTGAAGCACGAAAAAACGACGCCATTCGAGACGCGCCGAACGCCAAGTTTGTTCGCAAAAGTTATTCGCGGAATCAACCGAAAAATGCCGGAAGTGACCGAAGACATGCTGAAAACGACAAAGATAAGTCGGACGAAACAAAAATCAAAAGGGAAAATCACGCAAAAATTCGGTGCAACTTGTGCAAGAGGTTAGGACACAAAAAGGCAGACTGTTGGTACAATAAAAATAAACCCTCTGCAAAATTGTCTGAAAACGTCGGCTTCTATACAACCGATGCTACGGCACATGCCGCGTCTGATTCCACGATCTCGAAGTGGTGCCTCGATAGTGGTGCAACAACACATCTGTGTAATGACGAACAAAGGTTCGCAAACATGGACACATCGAAGCGCGGCACGCTGAATCTAGCGACAGACTTATCAACAGAAATAAAAGGAAAAGGAACAGTACATTTTTCGACGGATGTGGCAGGAAACAGGAAAGATATCTCTCTCAAAGACACCTCCTGTGTTCCCGACCTGAGGACGAATCTTATCTCAGTCGCAAAAATCACGGATCACAATTTCGAAGTTCTCTTCAAAAGGAGTGGTGCGTATGTGATGGACACAGATGGCCGTGTCAAGTTACACGCGAACAGAATCGGGGACCTTTACTTCGTGCACGAGCAGACAGAGGTCGCGAGTGCCGTTTCATCCGAGAATAAACGCGAAGTAATTTCACTCGACCTGTTGCACAAACGACTTGGACATTTAAACGCAAAAGACATTGCGAACGCAATACGTGCTGATGCCATTACCGGATTTCGTCTCAAGGACCCGACGGCAAAGTTGGACTGTGACACATGACTGAAAGGAAAGTTCACCAGGACGCCATTCCCGAAGGCATCATCACGAAAGACCGAGTTGCTGGAATTAATACATACGGATGTGTGTGGACCTATGCGGAAGGAATCTTTGGGAGGAGCCAAGTATTACGTTGAGTTTATCGACGATGCCACCAGATGGTGCGAGGTTCGCTTTCTGAAGTCCAAAGCGGATGTGTTCAAGGCAACGACGGAGTACATCGCTTTAGTCGAAAAACAAAAGGGTAAGAATGTTAAAACATTGCAGTCAGACAATGGACGTGAATACGTGAACCAAGAATTCGACGAATTTTTAAAGAAACACGGCATCACCAGAAGACTCACCGTACCGCACAACCCTGAACAAAACGGTGTAGCGGAGAGAAAGAATCGGACGCTCATCGAAGCGGCTAGATGTCTACTCCTGGACTCGGGATTACCACTCATGTTCTGGGCTGAAGCAGTGAACACTGCAAATTATTTGCGGAACTGTTCACCCACGTCAAGCCTAAATGGACGAACGCCGCACGAAGCTTGGACCGGCAGAGCGCCCAACTTATCCTATTTGAAGATATTCGGCAGTGCAGTGACGTATCTCGACCGAGACCCCGGACAAGGAAAATTCGATCAGCGCGGGAAAGAAGGAATTTTTCTTGGCTACGCAGAGGAATCTAAAGCTTTTCGAATCTGGTCGACCGAAAAGAAAAAGGTTATTGTGAGTCGAGATGTGAAGTTTCATGAAGTTGCAGTTAAATTCGAAGAAAAACACAGCGGGAGAATTGAGGTTTCCCCGGAAATGACCAACGAAAGAGTAGGACAACGTTTCATCGATTTCGATCACGATCCAAATGAAATGATGGAAGATGAAATCCCAGAGTCAGATTTGGATAACTCATCGGGCAGTGACTTTCACGGTTTTGATGTCCCCCCATTCACTGATGAGGATGAAGATTACAACGACGAAGAGGAAGTTCTTCCACATCACAATCGTGAAGAAGAGGTTTTGCAACCAGTTGAAGAAGATGAAGTAGCATTACGGGATATACCCGCTTCATCACGAGGACGAGGTCGTCCAACGATTCTACGGACCGGACAGAGGGGAAGACCCAGAAAACTGTATCAACCTGGCACAACCGGAGAAGTAGATTTTGCTGAAAGTTCGTTCATATCAGAAATTCCGTTAGAAGATGCATTAAAGAGCCCTGAAGCAAGTGAATGGCACCAGGCCATAGCTACGGAAGTGAAATCAATTATCAGGAACGGAACATGGACACTTGTTGACCGCCCAAAGCAGGGGAAGATCATCGGTTCCCGCATGGTATTGCGCAACAAAGTTGGACCTGACGGCGAGATAGAGAAAAGGAAAGCAAGATTGGTCGCTCAAGGTTTTAACCAGCAACCAGGGGTTCATTTTCAAGAAACCTTCGCGCCCGTTGCGAGGTTCGGCTCTATCCGCTTGATGTCCTTAGCCATTCAAAACGACATGAAAGTGAAACAATTTGACATAACAACGGCATATTTAAATGGCAAATTGGATGAAGACATCTTGATGGAACCACCCAAGTTTTACGAAGAAATCCTACAGAACGTGATTAGATCCGAGGGTTCTAACAGCATCGGCAAACAAGCTAAAGCCATGCTACATACCTTTCGAAAGGGAAATCAAGTTTGTCGCCTTAAAAAGGTTCTGTACGGATTACGACAGGCAGGAAGAAGTTGGTACATCAAATTGAGCGAGGTGTTGAAACTTGGCGCCTCTCCTACGATTTCGGATCCTTGCTTGTTCAAAATCGGTTCCGGGAAAGACATCATGTTAATAGCAGTCTACGTGGATGACATTCTGGTCGCATCGAGAAATGAGAATGAAATCTCAAAGTTCGGGAGACAATTGGCCAAGGAGTTCGAGGTCAAGGATCTTGGCGACGTGTCATATTGCGTGGGAGTGGAATTCATCAGAACTCGGGACGAGATCGCACTTTCTCAGCGTGGATACATCCAGGAGTTGTTACAGAGGTTCAACATGATGGAATGTAAACCCGTTACCACACCGATGGACTCTGGAACTAAATTGGTAAAGACATCAGGTGTCAAGGAAGAAGATCAGCAGCTCCCTTATCGCGAGTTAGTCGGCGCACTCACCTACCTGTCCACGATGACTCGCCCCGATATTGCATTTGCAGTAAGAAATTTGAGTCAGTTCAATAACTGCTATAGTGCTGAACACTGGAAAGGCGCCAAACGAGTACTAAGGTACCTGAAAGGAACTAGCAATCTGGGACTCGTTTACAAGTCTAAAGGCGGAAATCTCGAAGGATTTGTTGATGCAGATTGGGGAAACAACGTCGAAGACCGAAAATCATACTCTGGCTATTTATTTTCACTGGGTGGAAGTGCCATTTCGTGGGATTCAAGAAAGCAGAAAACAGTGGCATTATCCACCACGGAGGCCGAGTACATGGCTGCATCCGAGTGTGCTAAGGAGGCTGTGTACTTGCAAAAGTTCGTCAGTGAGCTAGGGTTCAAGGATCTCGCCGAGATAGTTATATACTGTGACAACAGGAGTGCACTTTGCTTGGCAGAAAATCCGACTTTCCACAATCGGAGCAAGCACATTGCGATTCGTCACCATTTTGTACGAGATTTGCTCAAGAATAAAATAGTGTCACTAAAATATGTATCTACCGAAAATCAGATAGCAGACTTTCTCACCAAAGGACTCACGAAAAAGAAACATCAATGGTGTACAGAAAAGACTGGACTGAAGTTGATTGATTGCTAACTGTGATTAGTTGTGTTATTTTTCTCTTGTGTTTCTTTTTTGATTTTCTATTTGATCGCCCTACAACTCGAGGGGAAGTGTTTGACTTATTTCATTTGATGTTAACTGAGTTACGTAGTTGTTACGAGTTGCATGACGAGTGTGTCGCCACCCATAGTCGAGAGTGTTTTGTCTCTACTAGAACGTTCTACGTTGTAACTGTTTTATATTCAGTCTGGCTCGATCAGCCGATCAGTGCACATCGTGTTGTGATGTTGTGAATTGTGATTTGCCAAATAAAGCATGGTTCTACTTGAATGTCGTGTTTCATCATTGCAGTGATCCTAAATTAATCGGTGAACCTCTAACAATAACTGTTTGTCACAGAGTTAATAATAGACCATTTAGCTGTTCCAGTAGTACTAGAAATTCATTCCGAACAATGCAGCTGACTGTTTTCCTCTCAATCCAAGCACAGTAGACCCCTCAATTTGGACTCTTGTTAAAATAAAATACTTATAATTCTGGTCATTCTTCTCTAACACTTTTGGTTCTTGGTAAAAGCATCCAAATATTATGCAGAAACTGAACGCAATAGACATTCGAAATTTAGTTACGCTCCACCAAGAATTTAACCATTCATAATTGCTAGCATTTATTGCTTAGCTCTTTCTCTTTATAAAAGATAATCCATCTTTAAGATCTTACCATCTCAAATCAAAAAAGAGCATTTTCAAATCATTGCTGCACTTTCGCTGCTGTTTTTGTTTAAAGCATACACAATGACTATAATAAAAAAATGTATTTCTTTATTATACTGGATTTTAATTTAGTTTTATACATTAGAATCTAATCTCTAACTACAAAATATTTTTAGAAAATTTAGATAATTGAGAATTAACTTTAAAATTAATTTATTACTGACCATAACATTGTCAAAATTAGATGGATAACAACACAAAGAAAACAACTTAATTCAGAAATATTGCGTTAGATTATATTAGTCTGAATGATCAATGCTGGAATACCCTGCCATGACGAACAATGTAAGTAAAAATACACTTCTTTGCATGTTTAAATATCAGGATTTATGAAAGAAGGTGATAGATGAGGGAACAATGCATCAAGGTTTCATAATAATCTTCATCAAACTAATAATAATTAAATATCTTAAAGCCCCTTGTTATTCCAATTCTTAAAGTCATGAGATCACCGTTCAATGGCATGGATTGGTCTCCTTTCAGACAAAGAAAATCCACATTACAATGATCTCAATCTGAAGAGGTCCAACTGAAACACTGGAACACTGCAGTTTCCACTTCGTTTACAACAAACAATGTGAACTTCATAAAACTAGATAATGTCAAGTCAAAATTCATGAATTCATGTATAGACACCCATGTGAAAAATTTAGCAGCGTTAAAATATTTTGTGACCCTATTTTTGTTTTGTTTTCCCCACAATTTATAGCAAAACTTGTTTTCCTTTCATTTACACATACAGCCTCTACCTGAACAAAACATTTCTTCTGTACTGTTTGCATCATCATCGTCGTCGAGCTGTATTACTACACACTTTCATCATCGTCGTCGAGCTGTATTACTATATAGATTCATCATCGTCGTCGAGCTGTATTACTATACACTTTCATCGTCGTCGAGATGTGTTAATATATACTTTCTCAATCATGACCACTACAAGTAAATAGTTTATCTTCATCAAAACTGCCATCATTTTCAGAATATTCAGTTTTCTTGAAGTCACTCTTCATTTGAAACATTTGGACGTAACCTAAATTCAATAGAAGATATAAATGAGGCATTTATTTACATGACCCCGAATGTGCAACAAATTTGTACTCCAGTTACGGGACTGTTGTAAAACATCTCTACTCCGCTGCATGAGCACAACAGTTCTTACTGTCAATGAATAACAGTGAAAACAATACACGAGGACATCTATACCCACAAAATTATGTAGAAACCGATGAAAAGTTCCAAGCTTTGCTTTGGTGAACTCAGGACATATTGAATGGTTAGTAAAGGTTTTATGTTTTAACCTGAGAGTGGATATGCTGCACACAGTGGGGGTGCATTGTAATAAAATATGAATTGACTTCAAGAGAAATCAAAAATCTATTAAGATTTGTGCAAGATTATACTGTGCAAGATATCCCAATTAACATGCTTATTCTACCAAATGCCTGATTTTAGGGGAAAACTAATGAATTTTATTAGGATTGGCATTACATAGATATGGAGAGAAAGGGCAAAAACATACTTGTAGTTAATTTCATTGCTTTGGAAAGGAACTCCTCTACGATCTTGTCATATAACATTACCAAAGTTTTACTAATCGAAGTTGAACTTAACGCTGTATTTGTACATGATAAGATATTATAAGAAAAATATATATCCAATTTATTAAAATGTATATTATACAGTTAACATTTACAATCGTGATAATTATTTTCATCTTCAGGCTGCAAATAAAATTACAAAAACAATAAACAACATTTTGCAAAATGAACAGAATTAAAACATGACAAATATATAGCATTTATGTACACAAATCACTGAATGGAACGCACCTTAAAGTTCTTGGAAACCCCCAGCACCTTAATTAAAATTCTTGGAAACCCTCATTCGGAAAATAGGATATCGGAGCCATCACATGGACGTATGTCTTTGAAACGAACTAATAAATTATTCTCCTCGTGTGCAGTTCATTGTACAGTAATAATCGGAGGAGCAGCTACTACATCGAAGTTGCAACGTATAACGCCGACCAAGGTCAGATACTGAGCAAAGGTGACAGATAAGGGTCGAGGAGGAAGGAAAGTGGCTAGGGAGAGTGATTGAGGGGGAGACATTACAAAATCGATTAAGACAGAAAGATGATAGACATACAATTATTAAAAGATACACAATCCAATTTTTCTAAGTTTTGGTCAATATGACACCTATTGATATTAACTAATTTAAGTTGGAATTCAGGTTTTAAGTTCTTGTTTGAGAAAGTTATTTATTTGAGGGTTATAATGCAAACATAGCACCCTATTCATAAATTCTTCACCCCGAAGTTGTGTAGCAGCATTTCTTCAAAGTTTCCCATATTTGATACAGTTTAGTCTTATAGCTAGAAGATGGATTTTGATAACCTAAACTGTGACAAAAATCAATAAAACGCTCTTAAAAGGTTTCAAGAATGCCCTGAAATTAAAGAAAAATGACGTACAAAATTTGATGAAAACCAGTTCAGATGAACAACTCAAGCTGTTGGTTATGTTACTGTTGTAATCGAGGCTTCTTCCATTCATTCAAGTAAACTTGGCTTGCAAACGTTTTGTTTGGACTGTTCTTTACCAAGAAACCTCTCTTTAGTTATTCCAAAATTGGCCAAACTGGCAATAACGTTGATAGGCATCACAGGAACCTTTCATTACATACCCGCAATGGCTGACATTACAATTACTGAGTGAAGAAATAGAATAGGTTACTTAGGAATTTTGACAAACATTTGTTGCATCTTGTAAATATTATTGTAGCAACTACCTTCAAGCTGATATTAAAATTATAAATCAGTGAAAAATGCTTTAAAATTAACGGAAAGGGGGGGGACTGAAGTCCAAATCGATGAAAAATGCAAAAGGGCAGTGTTCTGAAGTGCGGGGCATTTTATTAAAATCTGCCTCCTACTTCTATCTACCGTTCTGTCCAAATAGTTTGAAGCATAGTCATTGAAGTCAAAGATCACTACAACTTTACGTAAATTATAGTAAGGAACTGGGCAGATGACAATTTTATTGCTCTTTCAAGTTTCAAAACAACAGACCTTTTGACAACAGCAAGGTGCTTGGAGAGATAATTGAAGGAAAGACAAGAAAAAACAGATTTGTTACACCAAGATGTTTCAAACATTGTCTTCTGAAAATAGTCACATCTAAAAAAGTTTTAAGAATAATTCGTTTAAATTTCTAAGTAAATTTTATTTTCTCATTGAAAAATTAAATTTTTGTAATACCCATCAATTTGATGTTGGGGCACAACAATAATATGATAGTTCTAATATCATATTTTCAAACCGAGAGGTTTCGAAGAATTTTAATCAAGGTGCATTTCATTCAGTGACTTATGTACATGAATGTTATGTTTTAATTCTGTTCATCTTTCAAAATGTTGTAGTTACTTATTGTTTTTGTAATTTTAATTGCGGCCTAATGATGGGAATAATTATTGCAACTTTGAAAGTTAATACTGTAATACACATTTTAATAAATTGAATATATATTTTATTATTTTTAATTTGATGAAAATCCATTTGATGAATGATCCAAAAAATTGCAATTTCTTCTTTAAAATAAAGACTAAGAAAAAACCTGACAAAATTGTTACTTTTACAGGCAGAAAGAAATATAAACTAATTTATGTGGATTAGGTTTAGAATCAAGAAAAAAATGAGATAGACCCATTTTTAAACACCCCCCTGCCAATTTATAAAGTTTTTTTTTATATTTCTCTTTTTGCTATATATCGTTAAGCGTAACACCTGGAATGGGTAAGAATAATTTTGTAAATACTTCTTTATAAAAACAAAAATTGTTTAGTTCATATTTGGTCCGAACATTACTATAACACCCTTGAAGAGGAGAAGAAGAAGAAGAAGAAGAAGAAGAAGAAGAAGAAGAAGAAGAAGAAGAAGAAGAAGAAGAAGAAAGAAAGAAAGAAAGAAAGAAAGAAAGAAAGAAAGAAAGAAAGAAAGAAAGAAAGAAAAAAGAAAGAAAAGAAAAGTTTCCTTTGTGAGTGATTCATTTTGTGTACGTATTTTTCAAAACAAATAAAATTGAACATATTTAAAAAAAATTAACAACTGATTTTTTACCTTCTTTACAATTTTTATATTTTGAAAACATACCAAACTCAAGAGTAATATATTAATTTCCTCATGCAAAACAAAATTTTGGGGAAAGACAGTCGCATGAATTTTTTATGTAATATAAACTATACTCATTTTTATGCCATTATGGGCTCTTTTGGACAGTGTTATACTCCTGGAAAAATCTCATGCACTGTTGCCAAATCGATTATTGCAAACATAAGAAGAAAAATATAGTCTTGAAGAGAAAATGACAAGGAATACAAAGGTAATCATGAAAAATGTTTGTTTTATTTGCTTTTTAAATAAAATCATGAAAATGATGTAATAATGCGGAACTGACTTTTTATTCAAATCATTGAAATATATCCAAAAATTGGTAGAATTATTTTGAAAAAAATCTATACAAAATTTCAGTTACTTCAACTGGAGGATATGCTTTCATTTTATTGATATGCCAAGATGTGAACCTCTAAAAAATTAATTGTCCACAAAAATACGTCAATTTTTATTTTGTGCATTTGAATATATCGTTGCTAGGAAATTTTCGTTCTCGAAATCCAATTAAAACTTCCAGTGTCAAAATTTTGGGGAAAATCAATAAATTATTTTCTATTCTCACCCGAAGAACTTGGGATGCATTACTTCTGCGTATTTTCTATTTGTTTTGAAGACAAGCAGCTTGAGGCTTGGTGGGAGCAGCGACGAAAACACAAGGCACAGATACAGGATATGTGACCTCTAGGGCTGAAAGGAAGCGTGTGTTTATATGATATCAGCGGAAGGATTCATCCAAATCAATACTTTATTGATCATGGGAAGCCCTTTCAAGAATTTCATCTTTCTGGGTATTCTCGTCGGTCGATTTTGCTGGTGGTTCTGAGTGAAGATTTATGTAATTTAGTCAAAGAGATCAAAATAGATCATAGAGAAGAGAGTGAAATAATTAAATGTGATAAAAAAACATTTTAAAAGTATTAGAGAAATTTAAAGGAAAGCATCCAGAAACCGAGTGAATTATGTGAATGCATTTTGTAGAGCAACATGCATCAGCAGACGTTCCTTCTTTAGAAAGAAAAAGAAAAATGAGAATGAAATACCCGGTCCCGAGAAAAATAAAGTTAACTGGACTAAAGTATAGAAAAAGTAGGGAAAGAAGTGCAATGATTTTGATGCCTTTCCATTTTAAAATATTCCTGCAACTATTGTGTGTGTAATGAAAGATGTCACTGATAAACATTTACTAAATTCCAAATATATTTTAATGCTTATTGATATAAATGGATGGGATTTGAGAAGTGAGAAAAAAGACAGCAATGATAGAAAGAAATTATTTAATTTTATGATGATATTCATATCCACCAGTTATGCAAGTTTAGAAATGAAAAAAGAAGCATAATATACTACGATGAAAGATGGATAAATGTTGGTTGTAGTGTTTTGTTTATTGCGTAAATTAATTAATCGATATTTGACTGCACAATCAATAATTTATGATTTCTTTATTTTATAAGAATATATGTAAAGGTTGCCAGTGTTTTAGATATTTTCGCCAATAAAAAGATTACAGCAATAATAAGAATAAGGAGAAGAAGAGGAGGAGAAGAAGAAGAGGAGAAGAAGAAGAGGAGGAGGAGGAGAAGAGGAGGAGGAGGAGAAGAGGAGGAGGAGGAGAAGAGGAGGAGGAGAAGAAGAGGAGGAGGAGGAGAAGAGGAGGAGGAGAAGAAGAGGAGGAGGAGGAGAA
Source organism: Gryllus longicercus (assembly GCA_038098605.1). NCBI lineage: Eukaryota > Metazoa > Arthropoda > Insecta > Orthoptera > Gryllidae > Gryllus > Gryllus longicercus. The sequence goes on along the minus strand of JAZDUA010000979.1, from coordinate 103,599 downwards.
GAAGAGGAGGAGGAGGAGAAGAGGAGGAGGAGAAGAAGAGGAGGAGGAGGAGAAGAAGAGGAGGAGGAGGAGAAGAAGAGGAGGAGGAGGAGAAGAAGAAGAGGAGAAGAAGAAGGAGGAGAAGAAGAAGGAGGAGGAGAAGAAGAAGAGGAGAAGAAGAGGAGGAGGAGAAGAAGAAGAGGAGGAGGAGAAGAAGAGGAGGAGAAGAAGAAGAGGAGGAGGAGAAGAAGAGGAGGAGAAGAAGAGGAGGAGAAGAAGAAGAAGAGGAGGAGAAGAAGAAGAGGAGGAGGAGAAGAAGAAGAGGAGGAGAAGAAGAAGAAGAGGAGAAGAAGAAGAGGAGGAGAAGAAGAAGAGGAGGAGGAGAAGAAGAGGAGGAGGAGAAGAGGAGGAGAAGAAGAGGAGGAGAAGAAGAAGAGGAGGAGAAGAAGAAGAGGAGGAGGAGAAGAGGAGGAGAAGAAGAGGAGGAGAAGAAGAAGAGGAGGAGAAGAAGAAGAGGAGGAGAAGAAGAAGAGGAGGAGGAGAAGAAGAGGAGGAGGAGAAGAAGAAGAAGAGGAGGAGAAGAAGAAGAGGAGGAGAAGAAGAGGAGAAGAGAAGAAGAGGAGGAGAAGAAGAGAAGAAGAGGAGAAGAAGAAGAGAAGAAGAGGAGGAGAAGAAGAAGAGAAGAAGAAGAGAAGAAGAGGAGAAGAAGAAGAGAAGAAGAGGAGGAGAAGAAGAAGAGAAGAAGAAGAGAAGAAGAAGAAGAAGAGGAGGAGAAGAAGAAGAGAAGAAGAAGAAGAGAAGAAGAAGAAGAGGAGAAGAAGAAGAGGAGAAGAAGAAGAGGAGAAGAAGAAGAGGAGGAGAAGAAGAAGAGGAGGAGAAGAAGAGGAGGAGGAGAAGAAGAGGAGGAGGAGAAGAAGAGGAGGAGGAGAAGAAGAGAAGAAGAGGAGGAGAAGAGAAGAAGAGGAGGAGAAGAAGAAGAGAAGAAGAAGAAGAGGAGAAGAAGAAGAAGAGGAGAAGAAGAAGAAGAGGAGAAGAAGAAGAAGAGGAGGAGAAGAAGAAGAGAAGAAGAAAAGGAGAAGAGAAGAAGAGGAGAAGAGGAGGAGAAGAAGAGAAGAAGAAGAAGAGGAGAAGAAGAGGAGAAGAGGAGAAGAAGAGGAGAAGAGGAGAAGAAGAGGAGGAGGAGGAGAAGAAGAAGAGGAGAAGAAGAGGAGAAGAAGAGAAGAAGAGGAGAAGAAGAGGAGGAGGAGGAGAAGAAGAGGAGGAGGAGGAGAAGAAGAGGAGGAGGAGAAGAAGAGGAGGAGGAGAAGAAGAGGAGGAGGAGAAGAAGAGGAGGAGGAGAAGAAGAGGAAGAAGAATGAGAAAGGTAGCCATGATTTTGACAATTCTCGAGGAAGTGGGCAAGAGATTGTGTCGTGTTGGCAACACTGAGCGGCTTCTCCATAAGACACATTGTGCCTTCACAACGTGAAAAGAGTATAGTGTAAAAATAATTCTTTTAAAAATGAAAAATTGCTTCATAGTCGCAAGCTAACACTCAACAACTGTGTATTACAGGATTATAGGCCCAAAGCTGTGCAAGTATAACCATTTTAATTTTGCGAAGAGTTGAGATTAACTGCACTGGAAATCAGTCATGTTAATTTTATTTTGAAATATTATATATTTTTCCTTTAATTTAATTTTACACAGATTTCATGTTTCTGTACTTTTCTGACCACTCATGCTATGGAGTGGAATCACCCAAAAGTACATCGCCAAAACATAATAGAAAGCTCAAAAAAACTTATTTTGTAGAATAGAGCTTAAGAAAATTAATTTGGGCCCCACCTGTCCCCCTTAATTTCCCCTTGTGTTCCTTGTCATTTTCTCACCTCTCCCCCCACAAAACCCCAACAGAACTCATCTGTCCCTACAAAACTTATGTCCCTTTGAGACACAAAACCCTGGTTTTCAGGGCCTACAACACTTCATTTCCAAACTGGGTACATTTTTAATGCTGCAGTATTCTGTTTATCAAGTTATAATCTGCACACCAATTGTTTTGTTTATTGAAAGTAGTTGTCCTTGTCTATTGATAGTAAGACTGTGGAGTAATTCCTATCCAACAGTATACTTATTGCCAAAAAACCTCTATTTATCTATCTATCCTTGGTCTATAGGGAAATAATTAATTTGAATAAGAAACAATTAATTAGTAATATTATTTAAGCACCTTTCATTTGGTTGTGCTAACCAAGTAGGTTCATAAGTGGCTGCTCTTTTGGCAAGGTTTACTTTTTTCATTTCAACCCAAAATACTTAATAATTCTACAAAAAATACTTAGGGGCTCAAAAAATCTTACTTTTAAAAACACTCATTCATACCAGCAAGTTCAATTTATATAGTCACACTCATTCCCTTTTAGGAGCTCATGAATGCCTCTACTACAGAACCATGGTACTAACCATTGTATTTCCTGGTAATGTTTCAATTGGAGATTGTGGTATATCAACAATTACGATGGTAGCAGGCTACTGTCAAATATCTGTTCAAACATTATAATGTTATTATTTGCTCCTCATTTTTCTTTTGCATGAGACAATTTTGGAAACACTCTCTATTTTCGTGTTTTTAAAATTAAAACAGGAATTATCATGAAAAATAAGTTTTTAATTTTTTGATGTACACTCCCCAAAATAATCTTAATAAATCCATGTAAAACATTCATGAAATACGTTTTTATTCAGGGAGTAGTTTCACTTAAAGTTTCTAAAAAGTAATAATAATAATAATAATAAAATTTAAAAAAGAAAAAGTGAAATTTGTTTGGCATTTTAAGCAGATAAAAACAATTTTCCCTCTAAAAATTAACTAATTTTTTTTATAAACGAGTACTTACAACGCCATTCCTACCAGCTCCAGGCATTAATGTTTTAATGTGGCAAAAATAGAAGCTAATCTTTTTTCAAAAAAGGGAGGGAGGGGAATGCTGCTGAAAATTTGGTGTATCTACAGTCCTCCTTGATACCAAACAATCCACACAAAGGTAGATAAAAATATTTTGGAGTATTTTTTTAAATTCTAATTCTGAAATAGCCTTTAGAATAGCCCCTGAAATAGACCGTGTTTAGACAAGGTGATGTGATGCTCAGCATCGCTGGCAAAAACTCAGGGCAGACTACTTATCAGCATCACAACTTTCTTATCAATCTCTTACCTTCTAACATTCACTAACTACGAACAAGAAGCACATATTGTTAAGATTAATTAAAACACACTGTTAGCAATAGTTAACAAAATAATCAAAAAAGGCTATTCTCACTCCAGCAAATGCTATCTTGAATGGTGTGTATTACAGCCTTATGGCAGGCAAATCATTCTGAAATCTTATCAATGGTTTACTTTTATCAAGACTTACCCATGAGGAAGATTTTTAATGTAAGCAACATGATCACTCTTCTTGTATACAGGGACATAAGCATTCTTTGTTTTTCCTTCCCCTTCCCCATCCTTAGCTTCCCCCTCTGCACCATCCATAAGCAACAGGCCCTGATGTGTATCGGTAGCAGGTAAGACTATTATATTCTGACCATGAAGTGGAGCATTATTCAAGGTCAAAGCCACCTGAAATATAAAAAAATTACAAATGAACAGGGCCTCATTCCTGGTGGAATGCAATGGAATGGCATGCTGGTACCTCAGGAATAATTATTAAATTAAACCTAAATAGAACCTAAAATTTTATAAATGAAGCAGTGTATATGAATATCTGTCTCTGAATAGTGTGCATTAATTCAACTCTATAAAGAGCACATATCTTTCATGTCAATAAAACAGACAATGATTTTCTGCAAAACTGGTTTTATCTTTGTGGAATATATAGCATCTTTATGTACACTTTATTTGGTTTCAATTATTCATTCAATGAAACCATTATAGTTTGTTTTCTAATGGTTAATTTTTTTTGGTTTTGTTTACAATTTTACTAGTTCTCAGATAATGAGTCAGCTTTACAATAAGTTTATATGCTAATCTGTTTTTCACATGAAATCCTAATGGAATATATTCTTCAGTAATTTGCTTTAAAAGGTAATATATTTCTGCTAAACTGTATTTTTAAATCTATCTACAAATCAAGTACTAGAAATTACAAAAATAACATTTCTTTTATAACGTTATCAATAAATTAACCAGGACATCTACATTTACTATTTGCAAGTAAACATTTTACTGAAAAGGAGATAAGTACACATACTACAGATTCCCCTAACCATTAGATATATTTGTGAAAAATCACAAGTTAAATACCTTCTGGTTGTTGAGAAACTGGCACATATACAAACATTACAAAAATTTTACAAATCATTAACTAACAAGAAAAGGAGTTGCCCAATTATTCATATTAGAAGATTAGTTCAAATAATGACAAGAAGGCAAAATATGTTAATTTCCTAAAAATTTCACTTTTCACTCTGACTAACTACTGAAAACTTCAGTTTTCATAAGTTATCGGCTCATTCACGGAGGCTGTAGACATACAAAAGTGAATATCCAATTGATATTACGATATTTAAAATCTACACTTTATGTAGATCCATTTAACAGATAAATATCAAAGTCATATTACAATCAACTTTGTGTTTCCTCAAAAACAATGCAATAGAATATTACATAACAATAACAAAAAAGAAGTACCTCATATGCTCGTTTATTTGCAAAGTCCACAAATGCAATTCCCAGTTTCTTAGATTTCTTCACTACTTTCCATGGCATGCTCACATCCAATACTTCTGCTTCCTCAGATTTTGTTTCCTTAGTAAAGAATTTTTTCAGTTCATCTGGTGTAACCCTGTGAAAGAAATGTTGGTTTCACTTTATTTATGTAAAATCTTAATATTGATTAATATTTCCGTGTCAGCAAATAAAGAAAACTCAATTTGTAAAATCATTTGAAACAAATTGACTGTACAAGAACTCCTTGATCTGAAAGAGACACCAAAGTATTATACACCATTATTGTAATATTTCTCTCAAGAGTTCATTATATGTTTCTTTCATTAAATATATAAGTTTTTAAACAAAGTTCATTAAATACTGAAACATTCCTTCAACATTTGTCAAGGGTGGATGAAAGATTTACTTTTGAGTTGTGCACTAGTGCCAGCTATAAGTCACAATTACATATTTTTATTTATAAATGGACGTTTAATTTCTGAAGCATATTTGTGCAGAGGATTTAAATTGCTCAGTTGTACAATTTTTTCCTACTTATTTTTTTTTAAATTTTAACAATAATACTAGAGAATAAAGAAAGCTTCTAGATACAAGGAATATAGTAGTACCGTTGTTTCTGGAGTAATTTGTAAATGTAACAAAGTAATACTAAAATTATTGTAAATTACATTATATAAATTATTTCAATCAATTTTTGATGTTGATATAATATCATCATCACTATCATCATGAGACTGTTCTTCAACTGAATCTGTTTTCTGCATGATTTTCCTGTATTTTCCTTGCATTTTTTTTTTTTAATATCAAATCCTCGCCAAATCCACACAACAATGTTTTCAGTTTACTTCTACTTTTTTAATTTTTTATATCTTCATGGTTCAAAATGGTATCAAATAAAAATAATAATCAGAAATATTTTGGTTTCCGACACAGATTCGAAATAAAAATGTGAACATTGAAAACATTGGTCCTAATAGCAATGCTTGGTCAGGAAAAAGATGATACGACTACAGCATTCAAGCACTGATTCCTACTCAGAAAAAAAGGAACAGTTGCAGTATACCAGATCCACGATACTGTAACAAGTCCCCTTGTTGGATCTGGTATACTACAACTGTTATTTTCCCCCCGAAAGAGATAATAGTCAAAACATTTGGCTATTTTTTACTTGCAATAAATATGGATTTAAAAAAATTTAAAAAATGGTCCATATGAATATGGACCTTGGTTCTGATGGCCTAAATTCTGGCACGATTGTGGGGCTGTGCGCTATACACGGCTTTTATTTTTTTTTTTTTTTTTTTTTTTTTTGGGGGGGGGGGGGGTTCTGTACTGACGCAAAGCGTTTTCAAACCCATAGGAGGGCGCTTAGGGCTTGCTAGGAATAATCCTCCGTTAATTTTATTGGTCTGCTGTCCAGTCTCGTCGCAGTCAGACGTCAAGAGGATCGCTAGGTAGAATCTTCGCGCACGCGCCTCTCTTACGCGCTCCTGTGTTCCTACCCGGCGGCCAGAATTTGGGAGAAATTGGGAAAGTGGTAGGGTTTAGGACACTTCACAGGGTTTGGACTAGTCCTTGTGAAGCAGCCAAACTCGTTTCGTCGGAACAAATTTCACGCGAGATTTTCCGGGAATCCAACCCGGACCTCCTTGGTGAAATGCGAGCGACTCCTCTCTAAACCACCGAGCCAGCTTTCTCTAAGTATTTCAGGAAATAATAAATCATAAACAAACAGTGTGTTCCTCGCGCAATAAATGTTTTATGTGGTTGTTTCTAATTTTATTGCAGCCACAATGTCACCGAAAATTAGGGCTCATTTCCAAGGCTGAGCGCTGTTGTATGTACACTTGGAAGAACAGACCCTAATTTAGGGACTCTACTTGGGAGTTGACCAGCTTCTTTAGCACTTCACGGTACCAATTAAGCTATTAGTGGACAGAAAAATAGAGAAAACATGAAAAATGTAATTTGGAAATCATGCAATATCTCTTAATTAGACACAGGGCGAGTCATTTCACGTTGAAAAAAAACTCCACCATCGTCTACTTAACTAGATAAACAAATGTTCTTATATTACTCTCCTGCTGGGCAATTGTCTTTGCTCTTTCTGAGAAAAAAAAATTAAAGCAAAAGTTTTAGGCTATTTTTGCTCAAATTTGTACTCCCATTTCTAAAATTGCCTTCATTTCCGGCAAAAATTACGCGAAAAATACTGTATTTTCAAAAAATTGTTGATGGGGGGGAATTCCAACTTTTTCAATTTTTAAACATTTACAAAACGAATCATTTTTATAAATGTTCTTTGCTCTATCAGAGGAAAAAAGTCCAACAATTTGGAGCTATTTTTCAGAAGATTTTGAGGTTTCATAGTACCCTACCAGTACTCCCCAAAATCAAAATATCCGTTTCAAATTAGCAGGACCTAGAGTTCAGCAAGATCGATCGCAGTAAGTCGAATATAGTTTAGTTGCTGGTGTTATCCACAGACGAATTTTCAAGGACCCACAAAACGTGGATACTGACTACATTACGTATTACTAGAGGAAGTAATTACTAGGAAATTTTAGGTCCCGGAATGCGCCCCCAAATTAATTAATTTAATGGAAATAGTTCTGTATAATATAATTAAATCATTATTCCCGAGGTATCAGGACGCAGTTCCGACCCGTTGCGCCAGAAATCAAGCCCCCAACTACAATTAGGAACAAGATTCACCTACCTTTTCGATATCAAGGAACGACAATACGAGTTTTCCTGTCGAAAATTCCCACTTTCCGCTGCAGCATTACATTACTAATACTTTCTCTTTAGTACGTAAGTATGTAGTAAACAAGAAAATAAAAATTATAGAATAAAATATCAGAATTCTATGAAAATCTTGTGTATTTTTTTTATTGTCACAATTTCACACAAATTTACGCGTAAACTATTCACTACAAAATGTGCACATTATTTAAGATTAATTTTAAAGTACATTTCATTTTGAAAAAATATCCATCTCAATTATAAGAGATCATCGAACAATATTTACCACGGAAGAATGGAGCCCATTTGAAATACAGGAGTAAAAAAACAAACTGCAGGTCTTCAAAACACTTCGTTTTTCCCTGTTGATCACTATTATCTCTTTAGTGTTTGGGCGCCTTCCCACGTCGCCACGGCGCCGCGCTTCCGCCAAGCAGTAGCAGAGCCCTTCCGACGCCGCCACGGCCGCACCGCCGTGGAAGGGGGTGGGTTCTGCAGGGGTATGTTTCGCCGACCCTCCGGCGACGACGAACAAAGGGACCGCAGCGACCAGCGGCACAGTGGGAACGCTCCCATTTGAAGCTGTGTACTGCTAGCGTGGCGCGTATGCCCTCCTCCGCTTCGCGTGGCGGGAGTTCGGCGTCGGCGGCCCAGCAGCGCCCACTCGCTGCACGTGGGAAGGCCTCCCTTCAAACCAATGCTCTGCCACGCGCCGCGCTGCTCGGAAACGCACCGCCGTCGCGACGTGGGAAGGGGCTCTTAAGTGGATAACCATGCATAGTACTTATTGTGCATTTCCCCATCCATTTTCGGTATTAGGCAAGTCGTCTTGCCTGGTGTTCAAGCAGACCGCACAGAACATTTATGCAGTGTTTATTTTCATCGTTTGTTTCTTGCATTTGAAGCTCCACCTTGTGTAGTTTAATATTCACTAAAGAGTAAAGCGTAAGAAAAAAACGGCTTCGAGACGCGAAAAAAAAGTTTGGAAACATTTTTGAGAAAATGTCGTTGGGGCTTCACGGAAAGTATGCTCAAATATAAAAATGACTTTCAAATTCGATCAGCTTCATTCAGCCAGATCGATCACGAAATATCAATTTTGGTGAAAATCCTATGAATGATTTCGGTGCTACTGTTGTTCACAGACAGGCAAACATTTTACCGAAAACAATTTACTCGGTAGCAAGGCCCAACAAACCGTGGTCACTGCGTATTCGAGAAAGTAGTTTACTACACATTGGAATAAGAAAAATCCACCCGTTACGGCATTAAGGGCCCGCTAAAGGGTTTTTTTCTGTAAAAAGTTTTCTATTCTTTCTTTCTTGTACTACAATTCCTACTTTCTCTAATCAACGTAGTAGAATATTAGAGAGTAAAACGGGCTAGTCACAAAGGCTGCAGCGGAATAACGTAAAAAATTCGCCGAAAGTTTTGAAGGAATTGGGGGGAATATATTTGGGACCAAGAAAAAACAATTTTCAGAACTCCCACCCCTTCTCTCTTATTAAACACATAGCTTCCAGTTCAATGCCCCGCCTGTGGAATACTTATACCAGCGTGTATCATTTCATTCGTTACACACAGTCTACTGCCTTTTTTTGGTGTATGCAAACTTATTTTCACGGCCATGTTTTCGCTTCGCTGAGCATTTCCGAGTTGAGGGCAGGGTTCGGGCCTTCAGCACGCGCTGGTAACAAAGACTTTTTGAGTAGGTGCAACGCATTTTATGCGAAAATACTTTTGAGAAAACCACAGACGACGATGGATCATAAATACTGGTACGTTTTATTTGTTTAAGGAAAGCATCCACCAAGTCATTTTCGCGAAGGCCAATTACATCAATCTTACTGTCCCTCGCATTTCAATAAACAACCGCCCATTTAAAATTTCCATGACGCAACACAAAGAACACAGATAAACTACCTCTGAGCACCAAATGATTCCCCTCAAAAACTCGGAAATCCCTCTCCCCCCGTCCAAATGAGCAGTGGGTACTGCCAGTTCAAATGACTTCCGTTAAGTTGTACAGGATACTATCAACCAACCAAAATTTGTTTTCAACAGAAAAACAAAAGTTCTATATATCTTGATAAAATTAAAAGTACATTACTTCTAAAGTGTTAGGTCGGTCCATATAGAAAAAAAGAGTGAGGGTTTATTCAAGAATATGAGAGTTTTACTGAATAAAGGATCAATTATATTTACTCCATTTTGAGGAGATTTTACATAAATTACCTAGGATATTGCACATTTGTAACATTTAGCAGTCAATAACCATATATCCAAATACCACAAAAGATTTCCAATTAGCAGTTTCAAGAAATATGATTTACTTCTTACAAAAGCCTAAATTATGCATTATTAAAAAAATGCACAGAGTGGTTACATATCTTACGATTATTATTGGTTGCGCTAAAATTACCTTACTCCCAGTGTTGAATGTGTGTTGTGCTGACAGATCCAGATAAAGTAATCACTTTGTGAATCCAAAACACTCAGTAAAAACTGATATAAGCATTACACACTGCTATCATAAAAAATAATGTAGCATATTTTATATAACTAGATCAACCAATGTTCATCAATTTCCCTCTACCTCTTCAGCACTGTACATAAAACAAAAATGAGGGCAATATTTATATCAACACAAGGTTGCAAAGTCACAATTAATTACCTTGACTTTACAATTATCTGTTTCAATAAGTTTCCCATGATAGGCAGCATTTGGAAATATTGAATAAACCTACAAATATTAATGCTTCAATTGTTCAATGCTTCTCATCTATTCTTTAGATTCATTTAAGGGCTGGGTCACATGAGCACTGTGTTGCCATGCGTCGTAAATTAACACTATCATATGTGGAATGGCCGAAGTGCTTGTGTGGGGGTGCGAATAAGATATGTGTTATCCTACGACGCACGTTACGTAAAGTGCTTCAAAGCATGTGCAGGGGCCCTAATACATCCAAATGCTCATTAGAGAATCCTTATTAATACACATCATTATCAAGGCAATAAGTGATAAATTGTGAGTTCACAACCTGACGTTAACATATCTTGTTCCCTGTAAAACCCTTTAGTTAAGGGTTAAATTGATGAAATGTTGGCTCATACAATTAAATAAACCAAGATACAGTCAATTTCAGTTTTTTGCCAATTAGGTGGGATTCACAAGGTCATCTCTTCACCTAAACTAAACTAACCTAACCTAACTTACTTACTTTAAATTATTGTTTAAATATTTCCTGAATTAACTGATACCTGTTTTCTTTGGTTGTGCATATGTTCTAGTTGCATTGAAAACTAGTTAAAATAATTCATTCATTGCAACTTTTAAGTTATGAGATTTTATTATAGTGTACAATTTCAATGACACTTAAATTTCCTTTGTGTCAAAAATGACCTAGAATATCTTTCTAATTTGATTACATCCTAGTGTAGCTACACAGCTGTACTTAATGAGCATATAAACAATTTCACTCATTAACATTTTTGAAAATAATTTAACTCCACTCATAAAAATTTACGTTTTGCTTCCCAAGGTTGGCTCTATTTTACCCAGCTCCAAAAAACATCTTTGCCAAATCTATTGAAATGTTTTAATGATTTTTTTTAAATTATTTAAAATTAAATATCAAAACTAATACCTTAAATACTATTAAATATACATTAACAACTCCAATTTAATCACAACAAACGCATACAAACAAGTATGAAAAATATAAAAATACAAAACTAAGTAAACTGACAATAAAATACAAACTTCACTTGCTAGAATTGCCAACTTCAATTTTAACACTGTAAATGCAAAGGACTAGCTATGTAGCTATGTAGACACTGTCTAGAGAAGAATTCTAGCAGCCAGCTGCTCTGGTCAGTAGAATTCCATGGTTTCTCCTATCACTACCAGGTGCATTCCAAGGATGTACCCTAACAAATGGGCCAAGGATAGCGTGTGATCTACTCTTCCTAATCCTTGATCTCTACTCTCCCTTCACACACACTTACACAGACTACTCTACTAATCATGTCGTGAGACCAGTTGGGAGCTCAGAGCTTGTCCCGGCTGGGGTAGTGCCCCACTGGGGGGAGACACCTGGTGTGGGAAATCCCCTGCAAGCTATCCTGTATATCAGCACTGAATCTCACCATCCAGCATGAAAATAACACAGCCTCCTCTCGGGATAAAATATTCATTACACTAACAGCACTAATGACCATAGCAGTAGATGTGCCGCAAAACAACATTTAATCACACAAACAAAAACAGAGCAATCACAATTATTTTAAACATTCTAATCCTGTAAATAGGGCACAATTAATATTGCAATGGGTAGAACTAGAAACATGACCTATAAAGTAACACCACACACTTTCCCCCCTCTACCAAATATATAAATTAATAATACTATGTCAAACAATATGAACCATTAAATTATTTTAAACATATTGAACGGTCAAACATTCAGAATTTCTTTTTCAGTTACATATTCAAAGCATTCCTTCATTTAAAGAATCTGAAAAAAAATCTCTTTCCTTATTTCAAAAAGTTCACAATAAATATGAATGTGAAGATTAAAGCTAATATAAATCTCGTTTAATATTAATTAAAAGTTCAGAACAGTGGAAAATTAATCATCTGAGAACTAAGTACCACACGAATATATTCCACTTCACAAGGCAGTGGGCCATGATTTCAACGTGTGAGCACTGGATCTGCATGTAACATCAAATACTCTCTTGCAAAACTGAATAAGCACATTCACAACTGGTTTGCATTTAAATTAAACTAAGAATGTTTTCAGTTGCTATTCCAATAATATGACCTAATATAGAGTTCATTAGCACTAAAGAACATGTATGAATTTATTTTCAGCTACGACAAATGCATGTGATCAAAAGGTTCATTTTTCCAACATTTTTAAAGTAAGCATCACTCCTATTTCATAATGCTGCAAACATTTTGAAGTGTTTATTTTAAACAGAAAGCATCGCGTAATTCCTACCTTAAATAACAATGGCTCCCCTCAAATATTTAAGAAAACAAATAAAGATAATCAGGAAAATTAAAAATCATTATTAAAAATAAGAAAATACATTTACAACTTGCAATTTTGCTTCACAAAAATGCACAAGCCCACATTTCAGAGAAAAGAGCCACGTAATCATATTTTTCACACTTGTGAACACAGTTATTGTTTTACTGTACAAATGAAACCTTGATATCATAACTCAAAAATATTTTAACAACTTATTCCAGAAAGACTTCACTTTCAGAAAAATATGACCACATAATTAAGGGCAACTAAACGAGCACACTTATACGTCACAAGATAATTCGTGTACAACCAAAAGTATCCCATGCTTTTACAGACCAATTAAATAAACAGTAAGCACCAACATCTGACCCCATGTTTTTATAAAACATATTACAACACAATATAAGTTTTCATATGAATATTTCTGTATTCAGCTTCGAGCTTAAATTTGAAAGAAAAAAGAAAGCTTTATCAGTTTTCCAGCTGTCATATTAGTGTTAAAAGACAAATAGTAAAGAAAAATAATATTTATACTTTTTTAAAGGTCATCAAACATAAGTAATCAATTACAACAAATTACAGAGAACAATTTTAAAATACCTAAAACTTGTATAAAAAATGACTGAAAAAGTGCACTTACATACAAGGAAATATTAAAATTTCCCCAAATACTTCATATATTAGTACAAATGTGCTTAGGACAGAAATAATTTCTGAACAATATAATACTGTATTCAAGAACACTTGTTTAAAGATAATACTAACCTGTCACTCAATTTGCCTACAAACACGGTCATATCAACATTTTTAGTCGTTTTAGTTGGAATTTCTCCAGAAGTCTTCTCATCAATTCCGTTTTCTTCCTTGTCGATTTTGATATTAGTTTCAGTTACTCCCGGGGTCTTCTCAATTCCATTTTCTTTCTTCACCTCTTCAGTCTTAGCACTCGGCTCTTCTACTTTTGAATTAGAAACAACACTAGATTCTTTTAAATCTCCAGTAGTGTCGCTTACCCCTTTAGGAGCATTTTCGTTCCCGGCTCCCTTCTCCATTTTGAGGTTATGTATACAAGCTTTGATTTTTCGGTATATTCCAAGCGAAAATACGTATTCAGCTAATTTAAAATGCAATAATATTCACAAACAATAGTTTCAGTTTCCCTGAGATGTGACAAGCAGGCAGAATAATTCAACTTTTATAAACAACCAGCGCTAATTTTCGGAGTATACACGGCGAACATCAAAAGCGTGTCGGCTTGTCGTTTTCTATGGAATACGGAGTTCCCAATTTACTACAGAGCACTTTGTTTGGGACGAACGTCACCCTTCATCATTACAATTATCATGCAATACTATCAAACGAATGGTTAAAATAAGAACTAATACACAATGTTATGAAAGTTGAAAGAGCACTTGGGGTCCAAACGATTTGCACTGAGTTCCGCTTCTATCCACCTCGCTGCTTGCTCAAATCCGTTCTCACAAATAACCAGGTTATTTCACAGGAATCACTTCACGTTTCCTTGTGAGGATTTCCAATGCCTCACATAACAGTCAAAAACGTTTAATACAGTATTTTAGTCACAAAATACGTATAAATGGCAATTATATTCCAAACGAATACATTCCAACCGACAACCATAACACATACGTTTACAACAAGAAAGTGCTGCCCTCTCTCGGTACGTTCAATACAAAAGTGAGGTAAGATCATCGACCAAAAGGTGGGGGGTAACCAAACGAAACCACACGGCAAAGTGGTTCACATTCTTGGCGCCAAAACAATAGAAGAATTTTAATCATCTTTTCCCCACCGAGACATTTATTTTTTAGTGTCACAGAGGATCACACCGCTTCATGGCTTGTCGCAGCTTTACGTATTTCCGACGCCTGTCGGAGGTTTACTGAATCGATGAGGTTGGGTGATCGGCTCTAGGGAAAGTAGTATCGTCGTCCGTATTCAAGGGTGCTGCTTGGTTGGATATTTCCGAATGCGCCAACTCTTTTGGTTGTTAGTCTCGAAAGTGTAGTGCCTGTTATATCCCGAGTGGAGGCAGTATTCATTCCCCGCTGAAATGAGAGATCCGGCGCGGACCTACACGTCGGCTGGCAGGGTTTTCCCTTTCCAGGTATACGCCAGCGGGTACAAGCTCTAAGTTCCCGACCGGCTTTGCGACGTGTGGTAGCCAGTGACGTAACGTCCGGGACCGCAATGCGGGCAGGCTCGGGTAAAAGGGGGCCTGTAGGGGGTATTTTTTATTATTTAAAGTATTAACACTACTTGTGTTTGCTATTCTCTTTTATAAAGGAGGCCGGATAAACGTTTTGCGGGCCTCATCTCGGGTTACGCCACTGGTGGTTGTGTAATGCATGTAAGTGTAAGGAGAGAAGAGGGGACGAGGATGAAGAAGGAAAGATCGCGCGCGGTTCGTGACCCGTTTGTTAAGATACTGAACAGGCTCAGGTATTGATTAATAAAGCAAAACAAAATACAGAAATCTATAGATTAGAGAAGTCTGCCTCTAGAATTTTCTTCCAGTTAATGGTTGAATACGAACTACTACAGTACGACTATTTTATTTGTGAGCTGCGACCGTAGAAAATTCTGCTCGGCCGACGGGCCGTCACTCGCTCGAGAACGGTCTGCTAAACTCCTCTGGGAACGCTGCGTTTAAAGGTGTCGCCCAGCAAAAGATATGCTTTCCAGCCTTATTGAATAGTCAGTTTGTGATGGCTCGTTCGAAGTTCACTCACAAACAGAAAGTGTTTGTGTATGACACATACGTAAAATGTGTCAAACCGTTACGTGCATAGTATCCTGGAGCCTTTCTTCCAAATGTCGAGAAATAAGCGTAATTACGGTCATTTTCAACAGGACTCCGCAAGAGCACACATTGGTTTAGTTTACTTAAGGGTTTACATGCCGTTTATGTAAACAGAATTATCACACATGGTTTGTGGTCTGCACACTCTTCTGATCTGACTCCGTGCGATTTCTTTCTTGGGGATTCCTGAAAGATGGCATATATACGGGACAAATCCCCACACGGAAGAAGAATTAAGGCACAATACACAGAACAGATTTATGCAATTCCACAGAACATCATTCGCCGAATGAACCAGAGCTTATTTAGATGCAAGAACGTATCAGAGCCGTGGCGAGTAGTTCCAGCATCTACTACAACGTGAGTACAATTTAAACCTTCCGGTAGCGAAATTACACCTTCCCTCTGGCGATTCTTCCGTCCGCTGTGTCTCGATTACCCCGGCATCCGTGGCTTCGTTCACCGAGGCCAAATCCCAGCGCGATAGCCACATTTATAAAATCGGACTGTATATAATAGCTATGAAGCTAGAGTAGAAATAGTCCACCGACAGAACTCGATTCCTAGGACCCGGTCAGCGACGCTCTAGAGTCAACGCATACATAGGTCGAATTCAGACGCTCTCTGGAGGAAAATTCTAGTGGACCACTACTCTGATCGGGATCAGTTTTCCTTGTTGTCTCCTATCAATACCAGGCAAATGCCGGGGCGTTTCCCCAACGACCGATCTGGACGGACCGCGCGCGATCTTTCCTTCCTCTTCCTTGTCTTATCCTCACCCCTTACACACTTACACTCACATGCACTACATTACCATACAAGTCGGGAGACCTGTCGGGAGCTTAGAGCTTGTTCCGGCTGGCTCGGGGAAAATACTTGTAGAGGAAATCCTCCGCAAGTCGAGATGGGCGCCGAATCTCACCATGAAATAGGGGAGGCACCGGTATAAAACATTCACTGCACTAACGCAAATAATGACTATAGCAGTCGATGTGACTACAGCCGTGTCCGGAAATATCAGAGGTAACGACAATGCTGCCTCTAAACCATTGCGGGTGCTACTCGGCATTCGCGTTGAGAGGAAAACAACGAAAATCATTGATTAGTTCAGTCCATATTTGTATGTCTGTATTTATTCATTTATTCATTCATTCATTTGCAGAACCTTGGGTGTCTCTTGGACAGCATGCTAGCTTTCCATGGTGCGTTCCCGGGTTCGATTCGAGGCCTGGGGAAAAATAGCTATTGCTTTCCATTACAATCGTCTCAGTTTCTATAGCTGCGTGACGAATGAATAGCTCAGACAGATCAAGTTTACTAGATACAGTGAAGGGAATACGTCTTGCTCATTACATGTCTCCCTTAAAACCCCATGCGTAGGTATTAAATAAAAGCAGGGCCCAGATCTGGGAACTTGCCAGTAAAAGATTAATTGGACCCTAAAATGCCAAAGACATACATACAAAATATTTATTTAGAAAACAAAAGAAAAATACCCAAATACAAGTTTTGTTATTACATATTTTGTAATTACATATTTTTGGTTTTATGTTCAGTACTAAAAATTTTGACCTCAGCATATCAGGGCAATACTAACACAATATCCAAACTTTTTCGTTACCTATTTTCACATATTTTGTACTATTTTGCATATTATACATATTTTGCAAAACGTTTGATTATTCTACCAATTTTTTTGAAACTTATTTCGCAAAAACAACAACAACAACAATAATAATAATAATAATAATAATAATAATAATAATAATAATAATAATAATAATAATAATAATAATAATAATAATAATAATAATAATTTGAAAAAATAGTTTTCATTTAAAAAATCGGCATACATTTTCGTTCACATATTGAGAAGTACTTACGACGCGAGGTACTCCACGTGAAACTGCGGTCCGACGCACGCGATCATTTTGGGTTGACCTCCGTCTGCATTGCATATATTGTGATAAGCCAAAGGACCCCACATATTTTGCATGGAAGTATTTACATAAATCGTGCAGTTACGAGGGAAGGGTACGTATACAAAACGTTTAGAAGTCAAGGAATAGACGTTGTTAAGGCAACGAATCAATAAATTATTATTGTGATTTTTCTTGTTGATAAAATAATTGTTATATTTAAGTCGAACGGACTCCGTTTTCCGAAGGGGTTTATGTCCGGATAGCTCCGTAGATGGGGAGACATTTTTATGAAGTCGGTTGAAAATAAGTGGTAACGAATAGGGGTTTCACCCGAAGCCCAGCGAGGATCAATCACGTCGCGATATAATTTGGACTTGAAAGCACTGCCGAACTTGAAAGCACAGCCGAAAAGAACATCTGAAAAGTTAGCAGTACGGTACATTCATGTAATTCAGACAAAAAGTTAATTTCTTAATTCATGAGCTCTCGAAAATTGTGTAAAAGTATTGAATAAATGTTAAGTTTGATTTTTGAAAAGATAAAAGGCTGATAATTCAGAGTAGTTACCAACAATTTAATAATTTGTTTGTTTCGCAGAACTTCCAGGAATCGTGATTCTGTATGGGAATCCACGTGCACATGCAGCAGGCAAGACGAGAAATGTTCTATGTCGAACCCAGAGAAGTAACTTTCTGACGCCTGGCCGGGATCGAACCCGCGGCCTCCCATTAACTGGTACTGGTACTAGCAGAGTCTCGATACAAGTTACGTACATTGGTCGGATTGAGCAGCTGCCTCGAGGATAATTCTAACTGCCGACTACTCTGTTCGGTAGTTTCCCTTGGTTTCTCCAATCAATATCAGGCAAATCCCGGAGAAGTACCCTAACGGACTAAGGACCGCGCGATCTTTCCTTCCTCTTCCTTGTACTATCCTCTACGCTTACACACCCATTTACACTTACAAGCACCACACTATCTCACATGGTCGGGAGATTAGAGCTTGTCCCGACTGGAGAGATGCCCAGTTGAGGGGGAGGGAAACTGGAAAAGGAAATGCCCCGCAAGGCGATGTATAGGTCGGCGCCGGGTCTACTATCCAGTGGGGGAGGAACACCGCGAAATAAAAAAAAAACAATCTTTTAATTTCAAACAATATTTTCAATAAAGTAATAGTTTATTTTGAATAATGTTTGTAATGTCTTTTTGAGGTGAAACCACTGAGGGAGGCTTCCCAGCGGTGCCGACCTACTCCGCTTGCAAGGCGTAAGCGTAAGCGTTAAAGGGATGGGCGGACGGACATTTTGCCGTCAATCGATTTTTCGATATCAAGGACCGACAAAACCCGGTTACTGACGACACAACGTGATATAGGAAGTATATACCCAATCAAAACCAGCTTTCGTCACGAGGGCCCTCCAGGAGAAGTTCTTCTGTCGAAAAATCGCCGTTTTCCAGTGCACGATTACAATACTTTCTCTTTGTTCGAAGTAAGACAAGAAAGTGAAAATAAACAATACAGTTCACATACCTAACATTTTAATTTGAAGCATATAAACAGCTATTTTATATGAGGATATGAGGATTTAAGTTTCTAGAAGTCTTTTTACAGCATAATGGGAGATTTAACCACTATTTCCTATCACGCGCAACTCCTCCGCTACCAACTATGTGCTCATCATGTCGCTCCTTTCCACTTGAAAATTATTGGATTGAAATAATCGCGTAACATTTGTGGAACTATATTATGAGTGGGGACACATTTTAGTATTACACTCTACCAAACATTTTCAAGAAGAAATAGGCACTTTCACAACAACAACAACAACAACAACAAAAAAAAAGAAGAAAAGAAAAAACACACATGAATAACCTGACAACCACGAGCAAATACTACGCGCGGGCTGTTAAGAGCTCTTCTTCAGTACTGTACGTTCTTTAACGAGCGTATAGTAAACACGCGCTGGGCGCTAATTTCATGTAATGCACCAAACAATCAAACAGGGATCTTGCATGTACTAGGGGGCGCATTTTACACTATTGGCCTCGCCTGAAGAATGCCGGTTCAAGAGTTAGATTGGGTGGTCCTCGGTTGGAGTATGATACAATTTATACCTTAGCAATCAAACACGTTACTGGCAATCGCATTGCCAAAGTGACGGATGTGTGTTAATTTAAAAAACTTTTATTTCAATACTTAGATGTATTTACATTTATCATCAAATACCTTGAACCTGCGTGACTGAATGTGACTGATTGCCGTCGTAATTTAATTAAAGTCCACCGGGAGAGATTGCTGAGGGCATCAACTGATGTCACTGCAGTCCCTCTGACCGGGAGGTCCTAGGCTCGAGTCCCGACGGTGGCAGGATTTTCGACCCTAGCTTGTTAGCTAGGTCGAATTCAATCGCTATGTGGAGGAGAATTCTAGTGGCCGGCTGCTCTGATCGGTAGTTTTCCGTGGTTTCTCCGATTAACACCAGGGAGCAGTACCCTAACAAACAAACCACGGACCGCGCGCGATCTCACCTTCCTCTTCCTTGTCCTATCCTTACCATTTACATACACACTTACACTAATATACACTACCACACACGCCGGGAGACCGGTCAGGAGCTAAGAGCTTGTCCCGGCTGGGGCGGTGTCCCGTTGGTGGGAAATACTTGGTTGGGGAAAACTCCGCTAGCCGACGGTAGGTTGGCGCCAGATCTCGCCATACAGCGGGGGAAAGATCACCGCCACCTCCCGAGCAAAAAACATGCATTACACTTACGGGACTAATGATCCTGGTATTTGACGTGCCCGGAATCACTAAACAAGCAATCAATCAATCAAAGTCCATCCTAATTTGCTGGTATAAATTCGACACATTACCTTGCCTTCCATTGACCTGACCCCTTCGGCAATTGCACGGGCACGTCCATCAGGTTGACTTGGTTTCAGATCGGAGCGGCGGTGCGGGCCACCTCTCGGGATGAGTCCCTGCCGCGATGGTGTTGGGCGAGTTCGCCGTGCGGAAGTGCCGCATTTCTTCTTGCAAGACACTCAGCACAGACCAGGTAGGAACATTTGATGA
Source organism: Gryllus longicercus (assembly GCA_038098605.1). Classification (NCBI taxonomy): domain Eukaryota; kingdom Metazoa; phylum Arthropoda; class Insecta; order Orthoptera; family Gryllidae; genus Gryllus; species Gryllus longicercus. The sequence continues at coordinate 83,301 of JAZDUA010000979.1, read as the reverse complement.
GATGATGGAGAGGCGCGATAACGTGATTCCAGGCTTAAACGTAATCTCGGATGCCTCTTGTACGCTTCCGGCCGTCACAGGTCACCGGAGCGTACGTGCCACAGGTTTTGATAATTGTAAGCCGTGCTTGATCGTAATGGTTGTACAAGTCATTCACACAGTGGATTTGCACGCATTACTGAAAAACCAGCGTGCGGCAAAACATGCCGATGTCACAATATGGTAATGTGATACTCGTCGCGCAACTGCCTACTATTGACTACACATGAGCGTTGTGCAACAAAGATTCACTTTCAAAAGTTTCTCTCAAATAATTGGGCTTGGTAAAAAGTAGTAAGTAGTTAGTTCAGCGAGTGTCTGCAATTTGATGGCAATGCTCGCACCTTCTGAAATGTATGAAAAATGTAGGAAGACTAGAGTACCAACAATAACAGTTTATTGAAGATAGCCCAAACACATAATTCCCTGGCTTCAGTGTAGTTCTGTAATCCGTTTCCCAAGTTTCCACTGACTGCAATAGTGAGAAATGGGCACCTGGCTGTCGACCATGCAACACAGGCGTCGGGTTTACTTCCGTGCTGAATGGACCGTACGATACAAAACCAACACTCTCGACAAAGCTAGTATATTTGGTGTTCCTGCGTCCCTAGCCTTTCTTAAGTCGTCTTGGACGTTTGAACCAACCTTTTCACCTTCCTGATTGGCTAGTTGTGAAATGGGACAGAAAAATGTGCCTTATGACGCTTCATTTGTCGAAATCCCGAAATTGTCGCGATGTTAACTGTGGCGCGTTCTCCTTGACCAGCACTGTGGCAACTATTCAGTCAAAAAGATTAATTGTTGTACTAGCAATAGTGATGTTTACTTCTATTTGGGTACAGGTAATTAGATAACGCGACTACAGTCAATTGTAATATAGTGTTGAAAAAGAGTCCCAAGAAATCCTTCTCCCCAGGTTCCGTGGGAGTAGGACAACGGTCACAATCTTCTCTCTGAGCTTTCTGCTTTAATTGGCAGGGTGTATATCCCAGACTAGTTTCTCTATGTATGCATCTAGACCCGACAATAACTGTGTCGTCTGTCCAAGCAGTTGGCGACGGATATGCCACAATGTCCCTCATACAACAATGCTGACACTATCTTGTGTAACGAAGTGGGTGCCAATACTCTGACGCCACTCTCTGCACCATTGCTCCTTTTGCCTTCACCGTCAGTCTCCCTCTGAATTTGGCTGACTACTTGTCCACATAATTCCTACGCGTGACAAACCAATTATACCTGACAAGCGCACTCACCTACTTTAATTGCGCAGACGATTTTCTCCCCCATACGTCACATACAGTTTTGACTGTTTTGTTACTAAATAAATCTAAATCTAAATTTGGATGATGTGCTTTATAAAGACGACGTATTTTGAAGAAAACCTCATAATCATGCAGACCAGTGTAATCTATTATACTTAAACAGTCCCTTTGAAGTATTTATTACTGTGACCCTCTGTGATTCGGGGTCAAACGTAAGTTGCAAATATACGTCTGACTGAAAATCACTGGCCTCTCGGTTTCTTTGAAATCGGCAGTCCGCACTGGGAATGGGATTTGTTGGATTTTAAACTGTTCGTTTAATGGAATTTTGAAGTCCCTGCAGTCTCTCAACCTAATATGAACTTCGGCTAGCTTTTACTTAACGATCCCTTCCTAAAACATTTCTAAGAGCTTCTTGATCAAGTTCTGGACTGCTAGTATGGGCTTCGGATGCTCCTCTAGACTGACCTGTTCACTTACCTTGAAACTTAGAGCACTGAAGACATCCATACTCAATAAATTAAATGAGTCGCCTGTCCACAATTATAAATTCCTTCTAGCCCCCTACACTCCACCGGCAGTCGTAATTTACCTTTAATAATAATAATAATAATAATAATAATATAATAACAAGTCAAGCCCTACGTCGCGCGAAGAATATCTATGCCACGTGGGGAATGGGCAGTGTACTCGTATTACTAATGTATTAGTAACGGCCAACAGGGCAATGGCAACCCATATCAGGCAACTAAATGGAGAGTCGATATAACAGTCTTAAGGCCTCGGAAAAAGAGCCGCCTCCTGGGGATCGCCAGGGCGCGGCTGGAGCTGGCGCTGGAGCAGCATGCAAGCCGCTAGTGGTGTGACGCTGAACAGGTGGGCGTACACCGGGACACTCAAAACTACAACAGCCGACAAATGCAGCACCCAAGCACAATCAGCTGCACCTGCCAACAGGGTTTCCTAGACATCACTCGGGACCCCTCAGGCAGGCCTGCCACGACGGAGGTTACAATGGACAACTACATGAATGAAAATATTGTAAAAATATTCCAGCGTACTACTCGTTGCGAAACAGTCTAATTAGGTTACCGGCAGGAATTATATAAATGTTTTATGGAACTTTACCCACGCTTAACTCATATCACAGAACAGAATGTAGCGAACCGAAGAGCGTTAATTTACATCTGAAAACTACGTCTCGCGAATCAGGAGAAAGGAAATTAAAGCCGAAGTCCAGACAGAGATGCAACGGAATGAAGAACGGGAATGAACAATAGAGTCCTTTGCAGAATTAATGCCTCAAATAGCTTAACCAGACACGACAATCCAGCAAGAAGATGCTTTCCGAAATGAGCACCAACACTGAAGATTCTATTGAAAATACACTGCTTAAACAACTCCGTCATCAATACGAGACAACAAAAGCAGAACACTAGGAATTCGCATATTAAACTAGACCAAGAATACCAAGACAACATAGTTCCAAGAAAATAGCACAATTGATAAAACTGGCAAATGAGAATATACATATCACACACGATTATTGCATGGCAATGGCAATCGTAAGGGCAAATGGTGGAGAAATTAATGAACGTCGAGAACAACAAGCGCACTGACAATTGCATGAATCACTCTGGAAGATAAGACTGGAGAAGATAATATAACTGCTCAGATCAGATATAGCGGTTCTAGAAGCCTATCTGAGGAGAAAAAAGAAAAAAAGATGAAGAGAAAAGCATCAAAGATCATGAGAATGCATCGCAAACATGCAGCGAACAATCCTGAAAATGAGTATATCATAGAATATATTGATACTCTGAAACATAGCATTTACAACCAAAGATTGAGGCGCTATAATAAGAGTTTAAAGCGCAAAAATGACAACCATTCAATAGAAATCAAAAAGTGTTTTATAGGAGATTGAAAGGCAAAATAGCCTTTCAGCTGCCAGTGAAGTGAGATGTAGAAGAATTCTGGGGGGGGGGGGGGGTATGGTCAAGAGAAGGCCACTTTCAAGACAGCACATTATGGATGATTGATACTCTGACGAATCCTACTGATTCTATCAGACACATGGAAGCCAGTGAAATTCCTTCTTGAAAAGGATTTCTTACGGGCTATTCGTAAGCTGGATAATTGAAAATGCCCTGGTTTTGATGGACTTCATAACGTGTGGTTCAAGAGATTCACATGTCTCATTGAAAAGATCTTGACACTTGTGAATCATTACCTGAAAATCTGGAAGAATCTCCAGACATCTTGAGTGGTGAGTTACGTACTTAAAACCAAAAGAAAATGGCACTACACATCCAGGGAATCACCGACCAATCACATGTCTCAATGAATTATACAAGATAATGACTGGCTGTCTGCACACGATCATCGAACAACACTGTACTCAAAATGACATCATCTCGAAGACCCAAAAAGGAAGCTGCAAGGGCTCATTGGGAAGTTAGTAATAGACAGTGTTATTATGTCTCAGGCATGTCGAAAAAACCGTAACCTGTATACGTGTTTTATTGATTACAAAAAGACATTCGTCATTGTCCCTCATGATTGGTCCATCCATGCCCTTAGAATATACGGTATAAACCCCATGATTGTGGAATTCCTCAAGACTGTAATGAACCACTGGTGCACGAGAATACACATGCATTTAGGGAACGAGAGAGTAGTCACAAAGAGTTTGAAGATCAAGCAAGGAATATTTCAAGGAGATAGCCTCAGTCCGTTTTGGTTCTGCCTGGTCATAAACCCACTGTGATATTTATTGGACAACACTAAATTGGGATTTGAACTGAAAGACCAAGCTAAATGTATTGTCACCCATTTGGCATACATTGATGACATAAAACTATTCTCTGGCACATTACATGGTCTGAAAAAGTTACTAAGTATCACTGAAAGATTCTCTAGTGATGCAGGCATGCAGCTTGGCTTAGGAAGATGTAAAATACAAAGTATTCAAAGGGGAAAGCTCACAGATAGCACAGAACACAAGACTGCTTTTGGAGAGATCATCGCAGCAATGGGGAATGGATGAGTTTTACAAGTATCTGGGGATTCAACAAACTAAACTAAAAACACAAAACCTCCCTCATCTCTCGAACTCTTGCTACAGCAATTAATACATGTGCCATACCTGTGATTACTTACTCATTAGGCTTTATAAAATGGACCAGAACCGACTTGGACTCGCTGGAGGGGATTATCAGGGTCCAAATGACTCGGTTCAAATGCTACAATCCAAAAAGTTATATTCAAAGACTAACCCTACCAAGAAAACAAGGGGGTAGGGGTATCTTAGAGATTGGTAGTCTACATGCGAAACCGATGACGGACATGAGAGAAAATTTCAATGCGAAAGCCTTGACATATCAGCTACACAGAGTAATTCAGCAGGTAGATGAGACCTATGTCCTCTAAGAACAATCAACTCAAGTCGAAGAGTAAGTGCCGTGGCCGAACAGACACCCTTAAAGTTGCCGCCGGATGACGGTACCAATACCGCCCAAGAGAGTGCGCTGTCCGACAGCGCGGCAGTACCGTCACGCTCGAGCAGACAGCGGCGCGCGAGAACCCACCCGTATCACCGGGTTGGCCAGCGGACCTTCGCCTCGAGCGGGCTATAAAAGAGCCGCTCGGGCAAGCAGGAGGCAGTCGATAGCGAGCGCCTACAAGTGATTAGAGAGTGACATTGTGAATAAGTGATACGTCGAAGTGCTAACGGACTCTGGACTGCCCCACGGATATTTGGTGATCTAGCGACGTATTTGGACTCTCTTCTGGAATTTTGTTAGAACTTGGCTATTGTTATTGGATTTGCTCTTTTGGATTGTGAAATAAAACACGTCGTAAGAAACCGTGTTTATCTTTGTTGTTTTCTGGTCACAACAACTTGGCGACGAGGAAAACTAAAATGGAGGCCGGCGACCCGATAGTGCAAATACTAGCACTCATGCAGCAGCAGATGCAGCTGCAACAGGAGGCGTTCGCGCAGCAGCAACGGCAGCAAGCTGAGGCGCAGCGGCAGCAAGCGGAGACGCATGCGCAGCAGCTGGCGATTCTGTTGGAAGCAATCAACAGACGCCCCCCGCCCCAATTCCACTCTTTCCAGCCCGACTCGGAGGAGTGGTCAGAGTACCTAGAGAGTTTCGAACAGCATTTATTATGTCACCAGGTAGGAGACGCAAAAACAAAAAAAGCGTTTTTTCTAAGCTGCGTTGGGAGCAAAGTGACTAGTTTGTTAGGAAAACTACTCCCAGAAAGAGACTCAACAGAGTGGAGTTGGGAAGAAATTAAACACAAATTAGACACTTACTTTAACAAAACGCCACATGTACTGGCGGCCAGGTATAAATTCTTCCAGTGCAGGAAAAGCGAAGGACAGTCGCACTGCGAGTGGATTACAGAGTTAGCTGGCCTGGCGCGGCAGTGTCAATTCAAATGCCCGCCATCAGAGGGAGAGACATCATACGCTGAAACACTGATCAGAGATATGGTAGTCTTGCACACGCCGGAGGACAAAATTCGGTTTTTAGCCTTGCAGAACGGAGATCCTTCATTGGAAGAAGTAAAAACCTTGTGCAAGACTTACGAGACCACGCGTGAGACAGCCCGCCAAATCACGGCCGGATCATGCGTGTGTAGTGTTACCGATAACAATTCAGTGAAAGACAGTAGCTCAGACAGTGTTAACAGTTTAAGTAGTAGTGTCAGTATGAGAACGGCGCGAGAGAAAAGAAGTGAAGTGAGGAAAGGTAGACAAAATAATCAGATAGGGGCAAAGTCGGCAAAGTGGGGCGGCGACTCAAAGGAAAGGGAAAGTACGAACATTTTCAAGAGAAAGAAATCTTGTAAAGGTTGCGGGAAGTATCACAATAGAGCCGAGTGCAGGTTCAGGGAAGCACAATGCTTTTACTGCAAGAGAGTGGGCCACATCCAAGAAGTCTGTGAACAAAAACGACATGCGGCACGAAGCGCAAGACACGAAGAAGACATGGAGGTAGCCATGGTTAGTGAGGTCATTAGCGGAGAGGGGCAGAAAAAATTAACGGTGCGAATTAAGTTAGACAGTCAACCAGTAGACTTCCTGTTAGATACGGGAGCACCGGTTACGCTGATCAATCTAAACACGTACCGCCGTTTAGGGTCTCCCGGTTACGCAAAAGTACAAAAAAGATTGACCAGTTTCGGGAAGACGCCCATTAAGGTGTTAGGAAGTGTGCGCGTGCAAGCATCATACAAGAGCAAGCAGGCAGTCATAGAAATATTAGTGGTCGACCGGTATGACGTAACGAATATCCTGGGGTTGGACTCCTTCGATAAACTGGGGTTTGGAGTCGTAGACGAGGTAAACCAGGTATCAGACCAGGATGAGGTTCACGTCATCAAGGATTTAGTTTCTGAGTTCGCGGAGGTGTTTTCGCCCGGGTTGGGAGAGTGCAAGAGCTTTCAGGCTAAGATCCAGCTTAAAGAGGGACATAAACCACGCTTTTACAAAGCGAGACCGGTGCCATGGGCACTTAGGGACAAAGTGAAAGAAGAACTAACACGGCTGCAGAAAGAAGGGGTGATTACGCCAGTAACAGTGAGCCAGTGGGCCACGCCTTTAGTTCTAGTGAAAAAATCGAACGGGAAGATTAGGTTGTGTGGCGACTTCAAAAGCACGGTGAACCAACAGGTGGAAGTTGAGCAATATCCGATTCCCAAGCCGGAAGATCTTTTCTACAAACTGTCAGGCGGACAACAGTTTTCTAAAATAGACCTCAGGGATGCTTACCTACAAATACCTTTGGATCCCGCGGCCAAGGAAGTATTGGTAATCAACACACCGCTCGGTTTATTTAGCTACAACAGATTGCCTTTTGGGGTAAACTCAGCGGCAGCAATCTTCCAGCGCTGTCTGGAGCAAATTACCTCGGGCCTGGATGGTTGCTGCAATTATCTGGATGATATCATCGTCACAGGACGCAGCTTAGAAGACCATAAACAAAACCTGAGAAAGTTGTTCACGGTTTTGCGAGACAAGGGTTTTAAGGTAAATCAGGAGAAATGTGAATTCTTCAAAGAAAAAGTAGTTTTTCTGGGACACGTGTTAGACAGCACGGGGATAGCCCCTACCCAGCAGCACGTACAAGCTATTATTCAGATGCCCCCGCCAACAGATCTAAAACAGCTGCAAGCACTGTTAGGCAAAGTTAACTACTATAATAAATTCATTAGAAACTTTTCAACGATAGCAGCTCCTTTAAACCATCTGAGAAAGAAAGGGGTCAAATTTGTATGGTCGGAAGATTGCAACAAAGCTTGGAACAGTTTAAAACAAGAGTTACTGCGCACGGTAAGACTTAATCATTTTGTCCCGGGAAGGATCACAACTGTGGCGGCAGATGCCTCAGATTACGGTCTGGGGGCGGTGTTATCCCAAAAAGATGGAAAAGGGGTCGAGAGACCAATCGCTTTTATGTCGAAAACTCTAAACAAACACCAGAGAAATTACTCCCAGATAGAGAAGGAAGCATTGGCAATCATTTTTGCGATGAGAAAATTCAACGAGTTCCTTTACGGGACCAAATTTCACATCATCACTGACCATAAACCTCTGGTGCAACTCTTTCACCCAGGGAAGAAGATCCCAGAATCCACAGCCAAGAAGCTGCAGAGGTGGGCGTTGTTTCTTGCAGATTACGACTACCAGATCCATTATAGAAGCACGTCGCAACACGCGAACGCGGACGCGTTGTCTAGACTACCCGCCGGCCCAGACCCAGAATTCGACGCGTCTGAAGAAGAATGCCTCCAGTTGGACCTGGAGGATCTGGGAAACCTAGCAGATTTTCCGTTAGAGGCAAGGACTATAGCGAGGGAGACGGACAAGGACCCGGAGTTGAACCAGGTACGGCGCTTCATCAGAGAAGGTTGGCCAACAAGAAGATTAAGAAGCAACGCCAGGTGGTTTAACAAACAAGACAGATTGTCGTGCAAAGCTGGAGTTCTATTGTTAGAGGGCGAAGAGTTCACAAAGGTAATCATACCCAAGAGCCTCAGACAGACAGTGCTTAAATTGTTACATCAAGGGCATTGGGGGGTAGTACGTACGAAGCAGCTGGCGCGACGGCACTGTACGTGGCCAGGTATGAACAACGACATTGAACAAATGCTAAAGAGATGCGAGGCTTGCCAGCTTAATCAAAGCGCCCCCCCCCCAAAGACTTGACACCTTGGCCGGAGCCGGCGGAACCGTGGGAAAGGGTCCACGTGGATTTCGCCGGCCCCTTTTGGGGGTCCATGTGGTTGGTGGTAGTGGACGCGAAGTCCAACTACCCGTATGTGGTTGAAATGGGAAGCACCACCTCTACACAGACCGTAGAGATGCTGGAGAGGATCTTTGTTACAGAGGGTCTACCTGTGGTATTGATTTCAGACAATGGTCCGCAGTTTTCGTCCCAAGAATTCGCAAAATTTTGTGCGAGCAACGGCATCCAACACATCTGTGCACCGCCTTTCCACCCACAGTCTAATGGAGAGGCGGAGAGGTTCGTCCGAACCTTCAAAACTGCTATGGGGAAAGCGCGGGCAGCGGGGACACCAAAGTCCCGAGCACTCTTAAGGGTCCTGGCAACGTACAGGGTCCTGCCAGGCTCAACGGGCAGAAGCCCAGCTGAAGTGCTCCACGGCAGGCAGCCCCGGACCCTGCTGTCACTGCTGAGCCCTAGCGACCCGCATAGAGCTGGAGGTATTAGACCAAAATACAAGGTAGGTGACAAGGTATATATTCAGTCACTTAAGAAAGAGCCAGCATGGGTGCCCGGGGTAATACAAGAGATTCGAGGCAGCAGAGTTTATGCGGTACGAACCTTAGAAAGGCTGGTCACACGCCACCAGGGGCAGATCAGACCTCGAACTAACGAGAGTCAAGTAGACAACAGGCCGTGGATATCACCCGAGGAATTCCGCAGGAAAGTGATGAGGGAAATAATTTATGTCCCACAGGAGCGCACGGCCGTTGGAACACCAGCAGTTGCAGCGGACACGCGGGAGGAAGCAGCCACCAGCAGCAGCAGAGAATCCGCCTGTTCGACCAGGACAGAACTCCGGCCCAGGAGGGTTACCCGTTCAGTGCGTTTTGCGCCATACGCAACGCATTTGGGCGCGGAGGGTGCCGTGGCCGAACAGACACCCTTAAAGTTGCCGCCGGATGACGGTACCAATACCGCCCAAGAGAGTGCGCTGTCCGACAGCGCGGCAGTACCGTCACGCTCGAGCAGACAGCGGCGCGCGAGAACCCACCCGTATCACCGGGTTGGCCAGCGTACCTTCGCCTCGAGCGGGCTATAAAAGAGCCGCTCGGGCAAGCAGGAGGCAGTCGATAGCGAGCGCCTACAAGTGATTAGAGAGTGACATTGTGAATAAGTGATACGTCGAAGTGCTAACGGACTCTGGACTGCCCCACGGATATTTGGTGATCTAGCGACGTATTTGGACTCTCTTCTGGAATTTTGTTAGAACTTGGCTATTGTTATTGGATTTGCTCTTTTGGATTGTGAAATAAAACACGTCGTAAGAAACCGTGTTTATCTTTGTTGTTTTCTGGTCACAACAGTAAGAACGATGGAAACAAAAAGCACTTCATGGTGGATATCCCACAGAAATAGCCAAATCAAATGTCTTAAATAGGATATCTATACACTGAAACTAAAGGATGATTGATAGCAATCCAGGACTAGGTAATTGCGACAAGAAAGTATCTCAAGCACATTATTAAAGACCCCGAAGTGCCTTCTGATACCTGCCGGACTTGTGGCGTAGGCCAAGAAACGATCCAGCACATCACTATGGGTTGCAGTAGGCTAGCCCCAGCGGATTACAAACAGAGGCACGATATGGTAGCACGAATCATCCACGCCAAACTTGCAAGGATATGTGGAATTGCTGGTGAATTTGATATAACCTATTACAAGTAGCATCCACAAGCTGTCATCGAGAACAATATCTATAAGCTATACTGGGACCGAAGTGTAATGACCGACAGAACAGTCCGTCATAACAAGCCGAATGTGATACTCTGGGATACATCTAAAAGGAAAGTATGGCTGATAGACATAGCAGTTGTAGATACTAGCAACCTCGACAGAGTACACAAAAATAAAATTCAAAAGTACAGAGAACTAACACAAGTTGTAAAGGCGCAGTGGCATGTTTTGGACATGGAGTTTGTGCCGATCGTCCTCTCAGCAACAGGTGTGATACCTACCGTCCTGACGCACTCTCTGAATAAACTGGGAATTAAGACGAACATTATCATCAATCTACAGAAAGCTGTGATCCTGAGCACGTGGTCTTTAGCCAGAAGAGTTTTGGGTTCCTAAATAAATTCATGTGTTAAAATTATTTACTGATCAATTTATAAATTAATTTAAGTGTTTAAATTTATATTTGTAGAATTGTTTACCTTCTAATTAGTTCTTAAAATAACGTATGTTTGTTAAATGTATTGCACTACGGAAATCATGCTTATGATATAAATATATGTGTGAATCCTAAACCATGTACCAGAAAGCTGTGAAAAAATAAAAATAATAACAATAATAATAAGAATAATTATTCTTTATTGCACAATATCCTCTCATACAAATCCTAAAACATTCGCAGATATATTCTAAAAAAGATGACAAATATTACAATACATAATTGTTATGTGACTCCCTCGCTACTGGCAATTTTAAACAATTTTTTACTCAAAAACCGTTCCAAATATTTTCCTTAAATTTTCCTCATATGCATTAAGGGACACTAAAAAATATTGTGCTTGTCCTATTTCCGGTGAACTCTTATTTTCAAAAATTGCAAAAAAGTTAACACATCAAAACTACTAAATTGAAAATAGCAATTGTTGCCTTTAACAGGGTCTGATCCTAATGTTTCCAGAATCTCCCCACCACTGTCCTTGGGTACGCGGTCAGCCATGTTGCTGATCTCAACACTTCCCAAGCTGATGAGACGAATTGAAGTCGAAGCAGTATAGCAAAAGATGACGTAGGCGTAAGCCAAAGAATATGTTTGCTAGTATTTGCCAAAGGGTATCTTGTTTAAAACATCTTGACCAATGGGTCCCAAATACCACCCAGAAATTTTGGGTTTTGGTAGGGTTGCTAAGGTCTTGAGATAAACTTTGATCCCAAATCGGCGGTCACTACAAAATGGGATAAATGAAAGACCCAGTTTTGCTAGACGTTTTTGAACTATTGGGCTCTCTTCAGCTAGGCGAAGAAGCCTTCGAACGGATTGAATGAAGTCTGTGCTTCGAAATATGTTGCAGCCGAAAGGAAAAAGGCGTGAGCCAAAAGGCAAAGGCGTTTGCTTCGTGGAGTATAAAGTTTGATCCTAATGTTTCCAGAATATCCCATGTGTTAGGAACTTTGAGGGCGGTACAGATCTGCCAGTGGAAGTAACTACACACCATGTCGGGTCTTGGTCATTCTGAGACGATATGATCAATGGTTTCTACTTGGTCCTGGCAGATGCGCCATTTTTCATTTTAGGAAATTTTGAGAACTGCTTTATCACGTCGTGTTCTCAATGCCTGATCTTGAGCAGCTATTAGAACTGCTTCCGATTCTGGCTTCTTCCCCTTTCAAGTCACATGAACGATTGATCTATATTGATCTCCACCTTATCCATACTTTTTAGATATTGTCCATGGAGTGGTTTGTCTCTCCACGATTTCTTTAACATTTTTTGTCTTACATTTCATGTTTAGTAGCATCATAAGTTCAGTGTCTGTGTTATTCTGCGTATCCATAGTTTTCTTTGCAGTGCTTCTTGCTACGCTAACAATGCCTCTGTTTCCCGTTATTCGGTCAATTTCATGATGTGCCTCATTAGAGGGTTATCTTGATGACTGACTACATACTTTTCCATCCCGACTATTGCATTGTGCCAGGATGCTTCAATTTGTCCGAGTCCTCTTCCTCCTTCCTTATGTGTCACATAAAGTGTATGTACATCAGCTGGAGGGTGGGTGACATGATACATTGTTAGCAGTTTTCTGATTTTTCGATCCATGAGTCGAATTTCTTGCTCAGTCCAATCCACGAGTCCGAAACTGTACTCGACTACATGTACCGCCATACTACCAATTGCAGACATTTTATTCCTGGAGTTTAGGGCGGACTGCAGGACGAGTTTCAGTCTTCTGTAATACTTCCTGCGGATTCTCTCTTTCATTGTGTCGTTCAAGATGGTCTCACATTCTTTAATGCCCACACATTTGTAAGTTTTACCTGGCTCAAGATCTTGAATCATAGTGTGCATATCAACTTCAATGCTCTCTGACGTTTTCACTTTGCCTCTCATTAAATTGATTTTTGCACACTTATCAAGACCAAACTTCATGCAGAAGTCATTCACGACAGTCTTTGGACGAGAATAGCGAATCTCCTTGAAAAATACCCCTGTTGATCTGAATACTTCTTGTTTCTACTGCTTCCTTTCCGCCCCTTGCAAAACTCAGTAAGTCTAGGATGGAATCGATAGATCTGCAGGATTTTCGAAATCCAACTATGTGGTACACTGTCAAAAGCCTTCTAGTAGTCAATCCAAGCTATGCTTAAATTACGCTTTCGTTTCTTTACATAATTCAAGATTTTATTTAGTAGCAAGATTTCCTTGCAGCCATAAGAACCTTTAAGACATCCTTTTTGTTCAACTGGCAACAAATGGTTTCTCTCTAGATGTCTGGACATTTGGTCAGCTATGGCTGCAGTTATAATTTTGTACAATATTGGCAGACAAGTGATTGACCTGTAGTTTCTCGACAAAGATCTGTCTCCCGCTTTGGGTAGCAAATACGTGATGCCGCAAATGAGCCATTTCTGGAGTTCCTTTGGTTTTTCTAAAATTTTTATTAACGGCCTTGCCTAGATGAGAATGTATTGCTGTTAATTTCTTAATCCAATAATTCTGGATCTTATTAATCCTAGGGGATTTCCAGTTTCCCGTGTTCTTAATTGCTTGGAAGAGGTCCTCTTCTGAGGATTCGTGAACATGTTCCACTGTTTCCACAAGTTCATCGACAGCATCAACTTCAGATTGAAGCCAAGATGCGTCTTTGTTGTAGGATCTCCTTTCCTCCTCGATTCCTACCGAAAATGCTTCGACGTCATCTTTTGGAGGTGCGACAGAATTGCCATTCGGTTTTTGAGTCGGATTGCGATAGAATTCATGACGTCTGTTTCAAACAACAGATTCGACTTTATTATTATTAATTATTAATTATTATTATATTATTATTATTATATTAATAATAATAATAATAATAATAATAATAATAATAATAATAATAATAATAATAATAATTATTATTATTATTATTATTATTATTATTATTATGTATCGGGAATCAGCCATCACGGGGCCACGCGATACATGCATCCCACCGAGGGTCAGACTTAATAATCGAGGTAGGTGGACGTTACTTTTTCTATAGGGGGAATCAGCATTTCAATACTGAATACATTTTTATACCCCAGGGTTGTTAGCCCTGGGGGATGAGATGAAATTATGATGATGATAAATGATGGAATATACATACACAAACATACAGAGGCACATACAACACAACCATGCCAAAGGCGGGACTCTAATACTCGATCTTCTGGTGTGAGACCGGAATGGCACTACTGCTTAGCGATGTCGGCCATCGGATTGGATTATTATTATTATTATTATTATTATTATTATTATTATTATTATTATTATTATTATTATTACTATTATTATTATATTGTGATGAGGTGTGAAACATCTTTCGGCGGCTCCCCAACCCGGGATTCCGGAGTTTTCGCGGGTCGCGGAGAGGAGTGACGCAAGTCCCAGAAACATCTAGGCTCGGCGCCAGACAGAAATGGAGCGGTCTCGATGGCCGCTGCCCAGTAACCTATCAATGCCACTGCTGATTGATCACATCAATAGTATTATTTCTAAATTTTTCGAAAAATCAAGTGACTCGGAGAACTCTTTCATTTCTCAGATCGCTTCATACCAACCCGACCAACGGTTGAAGTATAAGCACCCTAAGCACATCCCAGAGTAAGAGTAATCTGACACAGAGAAATGAGACTTTAAACATAATCCTTGTATTTTTCTCACGCAATGCGCGCAATTGGCTGAAGTCATTTTTGACTCTCTGTTTTTCTTTGTGTTGCAGGATTGACCATAGATGCCCGTAAAGGTAGGAATGGTCGCAACACAGTGGCGTGAATGTGCATTGCACTTTTCGCGCGTTCACAAAATTGCACAAATGGACTCTATACGTTGTCCAGTTTCAAAATTAATGCCTTAGAGCCACCCTCTGCGTCCCTAGGTACATTCCCACAGCTGATTTACATCGTAATTTATCAATGCCACAGCTGATTGATTAAATTAATTTTTTTAAAGCAGCTGACTCGGAAAACTCTCTTATTGCCCAAATTGCTTCATACCAGCCCCGACCAACGGGCGAAGTATAAAACTTTGTATTTCTGCACACGCAATGGGCGCGCCAGTTGGATAAAGTCATTCTGACCCTCTGTTTTTCTTTATGTTATGGAATCGGCCATACATACCCGAAGGGTAGGAATGGTCGCGCCGCAGAAACGTGAACGTGCATTGCACTTTTCGTGCGTTCACAAAGCTGCACAAATGAAACCTCGTCGCAGCCCAGTCTGAGTCTGAGCAGTGAAGGAAAGTGCTTCGCGTTGAATAGCAGTGAAGGGAACTCTGTAGCTGTGCAAAGGTAGTGAAGGCGGAGAAAAGCAGCGCACTGGTCAGTGCAAAGAAAGTGAGCCGTATGAAAATAAATAATCAAGTGAACATAAACTCAAGAACTGTCATATAAATATTGAAAACTATAAATAAATCAGTATTTTTAGTACAATATTAAGAAAAAATAGACAAATAGTATGAACACAGGTTTTGAAAAAATGTTTGTTAAATAAATGTTTTATAATTTTTGTACCATTATCATCTCTAATTTTAAAAATAGAAACAAGTTTCAAGAAGGCAAATCACAGTTTTAAATTTCACAAAATTTCAATTTTCATAAATGGGAGTGATGTAAAATTCCTAGCGGAGGGAATTTATAATTTATTAATAGAATTTTGCAAATCAATATAAACAAACACTTCATTGCCAACTTCATTTTTTTGTATTCAGTGATCTTTATGATACCAGTCGCCTCTGTATGTTATTCCTCCCTATCAATCTCTTCATAATCTTTGACCCCAATTACAATTTTACAGTCGATACCGACCCTGTTGGGAACACCTGGTCTAGGGTATCTAGGTAGTTGAAGATGATTCTTTTTCGACAATGAACAAACATATGGTGAGAAATCTCGTTTCACGGAGTTGCGCATGTGTGCTTTTTGTCAATACACCCCCTGGCCGACACGCAACTCATCCTACAGTGAAGCTTAGCGGGCAAGCGTCTTTGCCCCTTTTTACCGCACGACCAGTCCCTTCCGTTCCCAGCTACTCCATGACCGCGGCCACAGCATAGGTCGCTTGCCTTATGTTGAAGTTACCTTTTGTTTAACTTTGTTTTCGAATTAAACGTTTAACGATTTTTTTCTTCCGCAAATGGTATCACACGTATCACTTTCAATGTGCAATTTTCAGCTCAGGCGCATTATAGACAGATTGTGGAGCTTTTCCCTAAATGCAAAGGACATCCTTTACATTATCCTTATCCTTCATCCTAAATTATCCATAACAATTCTCAGTAGATAAAAAGGATGGCTAGAATCTTTCATTTCCCACATACAGGGACTAAATACGTTGATAAATGATGATAGAGTAAAACTAAAAAAAATCACTTACGTAATTAATTACCTTAGATTTTACAACAAGAGTACTCATTCCACGATTTTCTTCAGTAAATTTGTTAACATTTTCAAAATTTTCTCAAAAATGGCTTCAAATTTTTTGATTAAATTTTGTCCACCGATAGCGTAATGAGAGAAAGTATATGCTGTTGTAGCACATGTATATAATTTATTTTGCTTATCTCTACATCTATCGATTACCGGACACTTCACCTCTGCAGATAATTAATTACATGTAGTCAGTGAAGAATCTGTAATTTTTATGAGTTATAATGACATTTTGGCGAATTATTAAATATAATTATTTCTTAAAATAAGGACCATAATACGCAAATTAAAAAAAAACAAGACAACAAAGCAATACAACGAATGGCAACATGGCAAAATATTACTTTGTCGATTTATACTATTACTTTCTAATACAGAGAAAGTATTGTGGAATGCTACAACAGAAATCAGCGACTAAAATAGTATTATCGTGGAAAAAATAATCAAGAAAAAAATTGGAGCGGCTTTTCAGATTTTTTATTAAGTCCATTAATTTCAAGCACAAATAAAGGGAAACAACTTGTATTAAAAAATACATGATATTTCTTGAAGATGTGAATTTTTAGAACAGATTTTGTTAAAGGCCCGAACAATTGAACAATCTTTATCTTCGATTTTGTAGTTTTAAAATGGGAGACGGACGCACATTTCGCCGTCAATCGATTTTTATGTATCAAGGGCTCATAAAACATGGATTCTGACTACACAACGTGTTAGAGCAAGTAATTCACTACGTACAGAAACAAAATATATCATTTTAAAATAAGGTAATGAGCAATTTTTCGAAAATTTCAGTACTCTTTGCGTAATTTTGCTTGGAAGTACGGGCGAGAAAGTAGTGCTGATTTAGCACCACTAATTTAATTAGTTTACTGGAATATAACACGAATTTCCCCCAAAATATCTCATTCGAAGAATACGGGGTCAACTTATATCGCTGAATAAGCCTAGTCGATTAGAGAGAATGTTTTTTACATTATCATTCCATATCACATAACTTGTAAATGTTGATAAAACAATAGGTCGCGAAGACGATAAAGATATCACGCGCATAAACATAACATGTAATTATATTGATGGACATAATTATTCCCTGTATATACCGAATTTGCCGGGTGATTCAGACCGATATTTCGAAATGGGCCAGTGAAACGATGTGAAAATGAATACTATAAATCGTTGCCGAGATTTTGTTGCATTGAGTATTAGCACGGGCTCTTGGTTTCTCTCCCGGCGAATGCGAATTTGCGATTTATGAGTGATGGAAATATGTATAAAGAATTACGCATTCTACATCCAACCAGAAAAAAATGATAAAAAAATATGTTCTTACGAAAAATCTCCTAAACTCGGAAACTTGCCGCTATCATCCACGTTACCCGTGAAACGTAGGAACAGAGATGTATGATTTCGCAGTTTACAACTCGACCACACAACTCGTTTACACTCGATCACACAACATTAAATGATGCGAAATTCAAGTATACGCTATTAAATATGAAAGAACTATTAAAGAATCAGAGGCCACGAACAAGAAAGACACAGGAGGAAAATCTGATGACACAGCAGGGAATATAGCGTAATGAACAGTAGCGTAATGTGCGGGCCAGCCCGCAAAACTTTTATTCCGGCCCTTTTTATAAAAGTGTTTAGCAAACACAGGTAGTTTCGTACTTTAAATAATAAAAATATCCTTTACCAAACTCATATTCATCACTCTATGATTACATAGATAATCGCAAAACCTTACGCTCGCAATTCTTCCAATTGCAAAACCTTCAGTCAAAAAATATATTTTTTTTACCTGGCTTGCCCGCATTGCGGAACCGAAAGTTACACGCAAATTCAACGCGCAAAACTTTCAGAGGGGTCTAAAAACTCAGTCGGAGTAAAGAAGGAGCGCCGAAAAAAAAACAACCACCAATGATACATGTGAAGATGAAGAGAGAAGGGGCAATTACCATGATTATGATGATTTTAAGGAATAAGAAAAAGTGTTATCTCAGGCAACAAGTTTTAACATTCTCATCAACAAGACGATTTTTTAGTTAATTAGACAATATGCAATTTTATTTCTACTAAATAGTAAGATTGGTTAAAATATAAAAAAAATCTCAGGATGCCTCTCCAAAATTAGGGAGTTGTCTTATATTCAGGTAAACATAGTATTTATAAATTAATTCATTATTTGTTTATTGAATGAATTACTATTTTATTCCATTTGTACTTCATTAATAATATTTCTTATTTTGCTTCCCCCCCCCAACAAAATTCTTGGCTATGCTTATGACACAGCTTGAGGAACAGATTTTAATATGTTAGTTGTTTCATTTGCATTTTCCCAGCCTTGAAGGAAGAAATTGTCATGTTTTGTAAACTATTTTTGCTATAGATAATTTTTACCTATTGTATTATAAAAGAACATTATTTTGTAATACCAAAAGATGAAACTGTTTTTTTTTCACCTAAGTAAATAATTACATAGGTGGGTACATATATATATATATATATATATATATATATATATATATATATATATATATATATATATATATATTCTAACAGCCTTACCTCTCTTACTCAATCTGTACCTTCTGCACACTCAGCATGCACTGTAAGCAAGTCGTTAAGATATTATGCTCGTGAAGCGAGCTTAGAATCTCAGGAAGCAGGATCTTTGGGGTACGAGAAAGGTCTGAACCCTTGACACAATAAAAGTCACACAAATCACACATAAACGAGCATATAATTCACTTAAAATTCTGTGGCATGAATTGATAACAACGAAAAACAAATCAAACATAGAATTACACTTCCAAAAATGATCGAATGAACATAAATAAGCAACTTTTATAGCCTATTCAACAAATGAACACTTAATTTTGTTCAGAACTAATTTTCTGAAGTAATTTCTTTATCCAGTACTGGGAATTCCCTTTGAAAATTCACTACGTCTAAATTTAAATTATTCTAATTACAATTGCACGTGAAACTAATCCTAATTTACAATCTCTTGCCTTTTCAAAATTTTACATACAATAATTAACCTGTGGGCAAGCGCACTACTCTCAATTTATCTTGAAATTATAAGTGCTGGTAACAGAATAATGACTGCTACAATAGAAACGGTTCAAGGCAAGCAATAACGCATTAAATCTTCCACTCCCAAGCTACAAATTATTAACATCCGTGTCCTCAGTTTTAACACTTCTGAAACTATTCTTTCCCTGCCGACGTGAACTTGACCTAATTTCGTAGTTCTACAGGTTACCTCGAAACTGTCCGTCTTTCAACCTTGAAACAGCGTGCTGCGTTCCGCACCGCGTTGCTCGATTCCGAAGTTCTGCATTGCTCTCGCCGTCCTCTTGCGTCCTTTTTCTCGGTCGTCGTCTTCTCCCGGTCGACCCGCGTATTCTTCCGTTTCCACTAACCGGTTTCTTCTCCTCCCACGGCTGCTACCGCCTTCGATTACGCCCAATTTGCAGAAAATGTCCCTTGCACTTCCCTAACTGCCAGTGCAAGTACTTCGCTCGTTCCTAACTTTTATTCTGTTAATCAAGAACTTTCAGAGCTTTCCTGAAAACGGGCACACTTTTACTTCCCGCATTAGTTAATAGAAGAATATTTCTCTAATTCCTGGCTACTGCGCGGACGACCAGCTAGACGTTTTTCTGCAACGCCGTACACTCCTATCTAAACAGTCGTTGCGGCAATTTCTAACTAATCTGACGCTCTGATCAAATCTGCACACTTGCCAAGCGGTGCCTTACATGAAGAACTGCTGACCGACGCGTACTAGCAGAGGAGAGATGTTGACTCCAGGCGAGGTGGCGACAAAGAGAGCTCCCGCTTCCGCGTTTGCGTATTTATTGGCGTTCGCCTGGGGAAATTCGACGTGATGGGGATTATTTCTCCTACTTGTGCCTTCCACCAGCAAAAACGTGGCTTGATAGTTCGCGGCGACTAGTGCGAGCAACGGATACCAGGCTGCGCGTTTTGCTACTATTGTTTTCGGCCGCTCTTCTCGCTGCTTGTAAACGTTTATGCCGGCGAAACTGTGGTGTTATGGGGTTGTATAATCCCATTTCGCCACAATATATATATAGGTACATATATTCTATAGGTATATATATATATATATATATATATATATATATATATATATATATATATATATATATATATATATATATATATATATATATATATATATATATATATATATATATATAGGTACCTATAGAGGTGTAGATACGTATTGATTACATATATTCATTGGGAAGCCTCTTAATCTTCTTTCAACCTTCTACGTTTTGTTTCTAAAGTATATGTTGGATTGAAATATCACATTGCATGATCTCATCATTTTGTTTTCAAAATGGATCTTATTTTGACCCCTTCAACTAGCTATATTTACTAATCTCTTCTTGAATTTTGGGGTTGATGTCATCATTAGATATTTTGCAGCCATGGTAAGTGAAGCTCCACAATTGTTAAGTAATTGAATTGTTGATGATTTTATCTCTTTTATATATTAATCTTTGTATGCCATAGTCTTCGTTTTTTGAGTAGATATCCTTAAATTATATCCTTGAAGCACTGAGTGAAGAGATGTCATATTTGTTTGAATATTGTTTTCAGTGGTAGCCAAAAATTCTTGATCTGCATAAGTCAGATGCGTGAGTTGTTTATTTCTTGAGACTGGTACACTTTCTTGGATTTGTGGTACTCTTTCACTCCATAATTTTGTTCATATAAATACTGAAGTGGCATGAAGACAAACCACATCCTTGGTTTATTTTTAAGAGTTCTAATGTTTACAATGATTCACCCTAGTACAAAATTCAGTATTCTTGTAGCCGGTAAAGAGGGTAAAATCTATCAGTGAAGGTAAAGTCAATTACTTACCACTTTCTTAGAATTGTACATATTATTACTGTTATTGATGACAGTTTCAGGCTGTTGGCAACCCTGAACATGATTCATTTATGTTCGGGTTGCCAACAATCTGTCATATGCAGAAATTCTAAAAAAGTAGCAAATGATTGACTTTGCCCTCACTGATCTTTTATTCTGCCTATGGTACATGCATTTAAAGGAAATTACCTGGTTTCTTTAATATCTCTTTCAAAGTGAAAATTGCATCACTGTAGTTCCTGAACAGATGCAACATAAAGGCAACTTTTCGTTTCAGCCTGATCCTGCCAAAAGTGTGTGTGTGTGACAGTGGCTTAACTAGAAAAAACGGTGCCCAGAGCAAGCCGTTTCCATTGAACCCCCTATGGACATTGTGGGGCAATCCTATTTGGTTCATAGGTCTTAAGTGCAGTTTCGTAACATTTGAATAGAAACTTAATAACAATTAAACAAAAAATTACATTCAATAATATTTTATTATATACTAACAAGAATTGCAAATGTCCTAACTTTACTTTTCTTAATTTTATTGCAGAAATTTTGGAAAGAGTTAAAAAAGAGAATGAAATGAAATTACAATTACAATCAACTAATTAAATAAACTGAATTAACAGTAAATTTGTAAAGATTGAAAAAAAGGGATGACACTAAATTACAATATACAAACTAAATGAACTAAACTGACTGTTTTTTCTTTGCCAATGCAAACTGATCAATTTATTATTAAAATTTGTTTGTCATGTTTCTTCTCCTTCTACCAAAAGGAACATGCAAAAAGTATTCACATTTTCAACAAATTGCACATGATCTTATTAAAAGATTGTGAAATGTTGAAGAACAGATTTCATTTAGGAAAAAAAAAATATCATCATTATTGTATTGATGATGCAATCCAGGAAGATGTTTCATAACCGGACATGAAATTTTCTTTTTCAATGTAGGACAAAGCACTTAGGTCAAATGTACTTACTGCTTAGTATAAATATCAAAGCCATTCATATAAATGAATTCTATAAATTATAACTTTCAACCAAACTACTCAGGCTTATAATAGTTATCATGTAGATGTATATCCATCAGCCTACTATTCAAATCCATCACAGTTTCTCAGAAATGTTTTCTGTGCCTTTTGCATTCATTAGTCGCAAAGCTGAAAGATAATTAAATTAATATAGAGAACCTTTGTATCTTTTTAAAAAAGTATGGGAAATATGAATCATAAATTTTGGAAATGACATTAGAGTAGTATGTGCATAAATACTCAAGATGGAAAAAAACAAGAGCATCAAAAAGATTTTTGTATATTTTTTCTTATATTTTTCCACAAATTTTGAGTATGACTCAATACAAAACCGAGTGCAGCCTTTGTTTGGCAGTGTAGCTGCTTTTCAGTACAGACAAAGCATTAGGACAAATATACATTATCAATAACAAATCACGATACAACCATATAACAGAAATGAACATGGACTATATGTTTATGAATACTTCATATGCCAATACCGTGTTTTTGAGAATACTGATAACTGTTTCCAGTTTTTCATTTCTAGCATGTTCATTGCTTGAAACATTAATTCAAAAATAGAGTAATTGGGAAAGTCTTAATATGTTACTTTTCAAATCACAGAAACATAGTTTATTAATTATGTGCACTGTTTTTAAGACTTCATTATTATGTATAATTCATTATTCTGTATTATAATAAACTACAACTAAATCATTCAAATAAAAATCTCCAAAAGAAAACTTTGAAATATAATATTGTTTAGATGATAATCTACAGCTTCCATGGTGATCATTAATAAAATAATTTTAATATTTCATTACTATTGGAACATGCTAAAAAAGTTGATTTTTACTGGATTCACTCAATATTCATTCTACAGGAAATATTCAAAGCAGTGTTCTTAGACGAGTAAATTTTCATTTATTAAAACTATATACCAAAGAGGATCTCCACAATACATAATATGAAGAATGAATAACAAACAAAATGTATAAGTTAAGTCTTATAAACTACAACAGACCCTCAAATAAAGTTTTAAAAATAATAAAAATATCGTATAATTCAAAAATAAAAAAATCTAAAATAATTCATATTAGTGTAAGTGGAAATAGGTAAACCATAGATGGTGAAAGGTAATGCGGCACAATTCAATGATAAAAATCTGAAGATCAAAATATCATATGATGTGAGGAGAACAATGAGTTGACATGCAGCATTGAATTCAGTCTTTATTATTATATACAATACAAAAGAATACCAAGGGTTCCAGCCTAAGAGGTATTCTGATTTATTAAAATACTAGTTTCCAATAAGTATAATATCATGTTGTTACTTTGCCGTAAATGGAAAGGCAATAAGTAACATTAAGGATATTGAATATATATGCGTGTTTAATCTTTCAAATTTTGAAACAATTTCTGCGATTCTTTATTTTCTAAATAAATATATATCAATTTTAATCAAAGTAAACCCATTTCCAGAACACTACAGTAAAAAAATTGTGCATACCATGCCAAATTTTGTGAACTATATATTAATTTCACATATATAAATGTGAAATTAAATATAATTATTATTTTCACGATCACGAATTTAAAAAGAGATCAAAGGCTTCATAACTTGAAAACTGGTCAGGAAAACAATGTGTGTATTGATCGAAAATAATGAATCTTGTCATGGTGGAGAAAGTTATCAGCAGCTTTTCATCATTTATCTTCATCAACTATCATTCATTGGATCCAATTTCAATAGAATTATTAGGCTAGGACACTTACCTAATTCATGTAGCTTCTATCACTTGAAAAGCTATATCACAGATTATTATGAGAGAGAATTCAGTTACTTTCCTGATTAGAAGTTAATTTACTTCAATTGTACGATCCATGTATAATGCATGCAAGGTTGTGCCTGTGGAATAATCTGCATCATTGAGGTTTCAGTAATCTTCATTCATTGTAGAAGTTTGGTCAGAACTAAAGCAAGAAATAATATTACACAATTTAAGAATCAAATTTACAGCAAATCACATTTGCTTTTAAGTAAGTTATCTCTGCAAACAATTATTTTAACGTTGTGCCTATTAATAAGTATGTTTTCCTTGATTACTAATGTCATTCTGTCAATTGCAATTATCTCTTTGTTCTATTGATATGTATATCTGTATGGGTTTATTTTCTTTCTTTTTCGTCAAGATCATACATTTGGAATACATGAAAATATTAGCACCCTTGGATAATGACTCACAATGTGCAGAAATATTTGCCTTGCTCACATGATGTAAGAAATGTTATTTGGCCGATTCATGCAGTAGGAGACATCAAATATTTTAACATCTTGAAAATTTTGTACAAAATTTTACAAATCAATAAATATATATTTTTGTTTTGCATTCTGCTTTGTCAACAACATGCAAGAAAGAAGCTTTTAATATTTTTAATATCTTCAAATTTTTTATCTGATCCGATTCTGCATATCTATTTGCTTCATATATAATAGTTGATTGTAAAGGAATATTTCATTCACAAGAGACTTAAGTAATAATAATAACCTGTTCTGAATCAGCTCCAGAGAAATGTAAAAAACGGATTAGTAACTCTCAGAAAGCACAAAATGAAAGGACATGAAGGCCAGAAAATATTTTCTCAAATTATCTAGATGATGTTGCAAAATCTCAAACCAGGCAATATTGACAAAAGCATAAAAGGTCTTTTGGCATTTGAAGTTTGAGAGCTCAACTGATAACAGAATGACTCACTATTTGGCAAATGTGTTATTTCCTTCTTTCCAGGATCACCTGTAGAAGTCACAGTGTACAAATTGTTTCAAAGAAGAAATTAAGTTACCATAATAAAATTTTCTACTTTTTATCCACACTATAATTTGTTTTTAAGAAATGTTAAATTTTTCAAGTATTTGAAATATTAATATTTTATGATATGTGTACTTTGCCCAAAAATATCCATAATTTTTCAAAAAACAGTGGTGCATCTGGAAGGACAGAAATAATTTATTATATCTATTCATATACTTTGAATTAAAAAAGGGAAAGGGAAATTTCAAAGGACTTTCATTCAAAAGGTAATATTTTTCTCAATTTCTAACAATCTCTCTACCAAACTGTTACAAGAGCAGTAACTGAATTTTTCCCACAAGAATGCCATGCAGCAGTGCAACACATATAAAAGAACCAACAGGTCTTAGAATTCTTTTTTCATGTTGATAATATCACATATGACATTTTAACAATATAATTATTGTCAAAACACCAAGTTAATAAGAACTGACAAATTAATCAAAGGTTCCACAGGAAAACATTATCATTAAATCGGTGTGAACAGGCAAAAGAGACTGGATACTTGTGATTGAATATAGTGAAAAATGATATTGGACATTTTGTTTATAACATTTCTGTCTAGCAGATATGCTGTTAACATCATATAAATATGTCAATGTCACAGGAATGGAAATCAATGTAATGTAAACTACAAATTTGCTACACTTTATCACTATCAACTTTATATAAACTGGAACACCAGAAATACAAAAGCAAAATGTGTACATTTAATGTAAAACACATTGATTTCATACACATCATAGTACTAGTTGACTTCACCAGTTTTAGTAGTACTGATCAAAGTGAGAAACCAGAAAACATTTAGATGGTCACAATTTGTTGAATGACAATTCTGTTTGTGTTCCTTGGTCTCTTTCCTTTCTTAAAGTTTTTTCTGAGAACACTGCTTGAATATTTTATTGAAATGATTAAAGAATACACCTGATTTCACAATGTTTGTCACTAAGTTAAATAATAAATCATCAGTACAAATAGTAAAAACTGTCTAAAAATGTAAAATATGCACAAATAAATCAGACAATACTCACTAAAAATTCATTTGATCTGTCTGTGGAGCAGTTTTATGAGTCATATACATTTAGGGAGCATCCAGTGTAAGTTTCTTATGTATAGATATTTTATATGCATATAAAAACACTAAGTAAAACTTTCTTCTTGTGAAATTCAATGCAGACACATACCATTTCACCATTCCCTCTCAACTTCAATAATACACTTTCTTGATGTCCATGAGCAAACTTATATAAACATTTAACATTCACTCACTGGGTATTGATTGCAGAAGCTGCAGCTATTGTTTCTGTCCCTCTTATTGATATCATACACACATGCACACACTCACATACATATTCAGATAGTACCACTACTCAACAATGGTACAAAGTCTTGTATAAACATGGCACACTCTTCTCAAAGGAAGAGATAATCCTAATTCTATACCACATATGCAACACACACACAAATACGATATCTTACAGAAATTTTTTTTGACAATTATAGGGTCAAAATAACCAGTTTTTGTCAAAATTTCATTCAGGAAGGCATTTTTTCTACACAGGCACAAGTCTTGGATTCTTGAGCACACTGCTTCTCAATGTGTGTTCCCATGTGAAATGCAGAAAGTCAATCACTGATGATCTTCATATATCAACTTGTTTTATACTGGTCATCTTAGACACCACACGCTTTAGTCCACAGCTTATAAACGCTTATGGAATGAGTGTTCCAGAAAAGTGCAAGTGATTGCAGGTGATATGTGATCTCCAAAGCTAAATTATAAAAAAAATTAACGTATTCTGTCAACACAGAAGTAACAGATTCGCAAGAATTCCGTTTGCCCTCACTATCTCCATACAATTCATTACACAAATAGATCACAGTAACAACTATATATGAGGGCAGTGATTGTTTTTGTGAAGTTGTCATTCCAAGAAAAAATTTTGGAACACCCTATTTTTATATTTCATACAAAAATAGCATTACATGATATAGTGAATATTTCCAGATTCTCAGTTTTTTGGGAAGAATGAAGCAGTTGTAAGTGCTGTTTACAGCCTTAATTTTAAATAATTTTTATATCTAAAGTGAAATCCTTCTTACATAATGATAAAAAAGAAATTTGTATCATTAAAATTGACATTCAGTCATGCAATTGCTCTTACGAAAACATTTCTTTCTAAGTGTTGTAGGTAAATTCAAATTAAGTTACAATGGTATAAAAATACTATTCTGAAAGAAGAGAATCTCAACGAAATATTACCCCCAAAAAAGAGAAATTTCATTCTTCCCTGGAAATGAATTTTGAAAATGTCTTACAAATCACATTTCAAGTGAAATGCATGCCATATTCATGAATTTCAACTACCAAGAAAACTTCAGGCTTGCTAAAACATACAAAAAATCATTTCACATGTGACTCCACAAGTGGAGAAGTCTAGGCCTACTGGAGACGATGAAACCAGTGATTCAGCACTACGGTGACTGCATGAAGCTTTAAGCTCTGGTACAGCGACAACCACTCATGGCCATTTTAAGCATGAAAGATTATCTGTGATGAGTTAGGCCAGTCTTATTGAGTGTCCCCATACTCTTGCCTAAAATTAGCAGCATGCCAACCTAGAAAATTGATAATATTTGTATTATAAGTAATATAAATGTAATATATATGAACAGTGAGAGATAGTCGTAAGCCACAATTTTGAGTTTTTCAAATAGACCATTCCGCGATTCTCTCTGAACAATCCTCTTCCCATTCAGTCCATTTTCTAGTCATATTGTAGGATTACATTTGACTGATTGTCTTTCCCCTTCATTGATTTGTGTTTTTGCCAAACATTAAACAAGTTGTAGCTCAAAACTACATGCATGTAACTTATGATTATCTCTCACCTATATGTAAATATATTCCTCATAATATAAATATATTCTTATGGATTAGTGTTGAAACAAGCTGAAAAAAATTATGTGAAAACGGAAGTATAAGGGTAAAAATGTAATTATAGAGATGGTTAGAAAAATAAAGAAATTAAAATTTTAGTTACGAAAATGGGGACTTTGAAACATCAATGAAAATACTTCTATGTAAACAAGAAACGTTTCAGGAAACTAAAATATATTAGGTCCTGAAGGAACTGAGATTCTAAAGATAAAAGACAAAAGTTTATTAATTCCAATGTGGTAAGTTGTTAGATCTAAGTGAAGTTTGTAACATTTTCATTCAAGTTTGTATGAGTTGAAAAGATGAACATTTGAGTATTCTGAAAATTAATGAACAAAAGAAAATCTATAAAACATAATAATCTATAAACATAATATCTCACCATAACACAAAATTGCTATCCTTCTACTGGCAAAGAACATATTTGAACCAAAATAGTAATAGAAAATTCAAAAATAGAACAAGTTATTGAAATTATATATCTCTGAAATAAAATGGGATTAGAACAACAGAATATGGAAGAAAAAATACAAGAATATATTAGAAACAATACAATAATAAAGACATTTTGGACACACAAGGATAGAAACAATTAGAAGAATTCATTATATCATTTTGAAAGCCACGTTAAAAGTGTGGTTGAGAAATGTGGATAATGGGTCAGAAGTCTGGAAGTAGCTCAAACGATGTTTTAAGGTCAATATTAGGAGTAAAAATAACAGACAAAATTCAACATGCAAAAATTAAAAAAAAACTGAAAAATGAATACCTAGTGAGAGAAATTAAAGAACATGCAAGAAATGGAGAAGGCATGTACAAAGAATAGACAAACAGTGATTGCAACAGATTGCCCGCAAGCAACAGACTGTAAGGCAAAGGGGACACAGGGAGATCGACAACAAAATGGTAACAGGAGGACACTTCACTGTGTGAAGTAATATTGCTTTCCTATGTGCTCAAAGGTCACGAAATCTGTTCCTAAACCGAGAGAGGTGAAGGTGATGAAGATGAAAATCTGTCACATTTATTGGGATTATGACTTGAAACTTCAAGCAGCAACCATACTACAGAACAATAAGCAATTTTTTTGAATTCTCTAAAATCCTATTTTTCAACAAAATAATTATAGTAATTAATTCCCTACAAGCACAATTCATTGTTGTCACTCATGAATTTCTTTATTGTGAAGGCAATGAAACACTCATCTCTATTCATTATACAAATAATTCATTATATTCAAAAAATAAAAATTGTATAATGAATTCCAAGACCTAATCCTAATCAATTTCATGTTTATTTATATTTTCAGATTATTACTCAAAAATAAATGGGATAAATTGACATACTTTGCTTACATCAATTTGAATAAGAGAACTATAAAAGATTTCTGTTAACAGCGTAATATGAAATACAGACTGTATTATGACTGTACCATTTGTCATAATCAACACATGTCACTAAAAATGCAGATTTTGCGTTCTTGGCTGGATTTCTTTCATTTTGTGGTGACATAAGCGATGAACATGCTGAGTACTACCATCAAGACATTTGACTGATGGAATGATAGTTCAAAAGGAAGTGGAGTGCTGCCATGTTTAGTGATGCAAAGGAATGCTCCTGAAATAGCTGACAGGCTATAATACTCCCAACAGGCCAAAAATGCATGATACTAATGTAGCCATTACGTATTAAAATTTTAAAATATGTTGTTCTTACTTGAAATTATAACTTACATATAATAAGTCATCTTATCTTGAAAACAAGACCAAATAAATCTATTTAAGTATCATTTTCACATTCAGTGACCCAGAAAACAAAAATAAATCATATTGTTTACCCCACAACATTAAACTTTTCAGAATTAGTTGAACAGAAGTGGTATCAACAAAGTCCACAAACCTGTAATCTGTGTGTGAAGCTAGTGCACAGTAACGACAAAATAATAATAATAATAATAATAATAATAATAATAATAATAATAATAATAATAATAATAAAAATTTAAATTGAAGGTGACAATATGTTGCCTACTGCAAAACAATGATACAAATGGTCATGTCAATTACTTTAATTTTTTCTTCAGATTTCAATAGCAGAAACATTAATATACTTTAGTGTGGAAAATAACTACTTCAACTCTTACTAGTCATAAAATACTTATACACAAAAATATATTTAAAGCACTGACAACAGTAACATTATTAAGCAGTAAGTAATATTGTTTTATTCTTAGAATTTTAATGCTAAAGTTTAACTCACCTCAGCACTCAAATTCAGATGCTGTTATAGCATTCAAGTCCTTCATAAGACCCTCCAAATTAGCCATTTCTTGATTAAGCTCCTCAGTACTATATGATGGCTGAAAAAGCCCCACTACATCAGAATCTATCAAGTAGGCATACAGGGACCCTTAGTAAAGATACTAAACTAAAATAGTCAATAACTATACGCCATAAAAACCCACATTCTTCAATGCAGATGAATAATTTATTTCTTTAATTAATAAGATAGCATAATAAGAAAACAATTACAGAATATTTTAATGCAGTTAAATGGAAGTACAGATGTACCTGCATCTGAGCATGGCTGTCAGGTGTGGGTCGCCCACTTTTATTGCTACCAGCACTGCCAGGAGCAGAAGGAATGGTTACAGGAGGTGGAGTGCTTGTTCCAGATGTCCCACTGGCAAGATGACCTGCCTTCTTATAGGGGCTACATGAACCCTGTGGGCGGATTGTCACTGAAGAAACAGCTGTAATAAAGAAAAAAGTTCCAACAAATTGTTTCAGAAAACTAATTTCACTTCAGTAAAAATTTAATGCATTGTCTTTAAGGAGGAAAACAAAGAATCAAACAATAGTTTATGAAAAATGACATGAAGAAATCTAAAATCTTCGCATAAACAAAATCACAAACTACTCAAAAAGGGAGAAGTTTTCATCAGTGAATGATGGTGGTGGCTTGTGAACAAATGTTGAAGGTAGGTAAAATAGAGATTACTGAAAAGTGGTGAATCTGGATCTTCACCCTTGTGGCTGATGTGGACAACATGCCTCCCCTGGATCCAATACTTCTTTTTGTTTTTACTCAATTTATTCAAAACAATAGTCACAAATTAATTGCTTCAAATTCCTAAGAAGTATTCTTAGAAAACCTGAGTAGGAGCTTTAAAGAAGAAATGTAGTCTAAAAAGTGGTATTTTTCATGAAAGAGGAGGGTGGGAGGGAGGGAAGGAGTCTCAGAAATGTAATTGGTGCCCCTCTGAAGTACTTTCAGTGTCTGCCTGTTTCAGCATTAAATTTTTGCATTTTTTCCATTAGCACAATTTAGAACTGTATTCAACATGGGTCTAGGTCACCAATACTGTTGAAAATTTTCATTTATCTACATAGTTAAGTTGAGAAAAGTGGAGTACTAGTTCATTCACTGTATCAGACAATACTGATGTAAAATAGATTTAAATCTAAAAAATCCAGTAACCCACAAATAATCTGTAGCAAAATAATTTAGTCAGAAAAGAAAAGAATAAATTATTTGTAAATAATAAATACTTTCTCAATTTGTTAACTTGATGATTAAACAGACATGCAATGCTGATGATGTGACTGGTAATTGAAGTTTTCTGTACAGGTAGGCAGAATGATAATTTGCCTACTTAAGCAGAACGTCCATAGGTGGAGCAAAGACAATGTGTACTACTACTACCACCCTATGCTTATTATTGGACATTTTCTTAGAATACAGCACAAAGTGAAGCAACCTCCAAACATGTCTACCCAGAGTGGTACACTAGAGGTATAAGTCGCTGCAGGAAGAGGAAACAAGACAAAAAGTATGGGTTCTAGTTATGAAATGTTATGAATTGCTTGAAATGAGATCAGAGTTTGTGATACAATAAGAATATAAGTGATATAATAAAATATCTATCTGCTGAGCAATATTGGTGTAATATTAAATTGATGTAATGATGAATTAACTAGTGACAAAATTCTGATCAACTAGTGTAATCCCCCATGTGATGATGTTGAGTGGTTTTGAAAAGTGTACAAGAATTTTCAACTTCAAAGACCTGTAACTGCATACCAGTTGAAAACTAGACATGTTTATTTATCCTTTTTTAGTTCAGAATATTCTAAATTTCCACCTCCAGAGTATGTAATACTCTTTCTGAAACACTCTGTATAGAGCCAACTACACCCCACCAATATATCAAGTGGGTAATACAAAGTTGAGAACTACATTAAGAGACACTCTTTACTAACCAATGTGCTTTTGCTGGGGTGTGGAGGGGGCTGATTGAGGAGGAGGTGCAGGAACACTAAAGCTCTTCAGTGGATGGCCTTGGGTTCGCTTGCCCAATGTTCCTGAGGCTCCTGCTTCACCTGCGACTCCTACAGCCTGCATCCCCGCACTACAAAATTAACAATAAAATTACTTGTGAAACAAAGGGTTGAGTTCATCATAATATAATTAGTGACACATTGAGAGTTACATTAACTCTTTGAACATCACAAAAGCTTATAAATGCACTACTGACCCATATGCACTAGGAGGCACAATTTGTGCAGCATGCTGCTGGTGGCTAGACTGTGGCATTGAAAGCGGCACTGCATGTGTATTGGCACCACCTACACCAACAGCATCGTAACCTCCTTGTAAAGCATAAGGGCCTTCTGGAGGAACAGTATTGCTTACAGGGGCAACAGCAGCCACTGTAGCACCAGCAGCAGGATCGAGGGTAACGTGTGCTCGTGAAATAGAATACTGTGTCCTAGGATACACAGGTCGCCCAGCACTTGGATCCATTGGTTGACCTGTGTAAACAATAACTTCTTATTAACAAGTACATATTAAGTTTAAAAAATAAATTATGAAAACACAAAAAATCATTTTGAAACAGTGGAGAAAAATAAAACTAATTTTTGGTTAAGATATGAAGCCACAAGTATATACTTATATAAATATGACAAGCAACAAAATGGGAAAGACGACAAATGGGTAAAAGAAAGGAGAGAAATAAAAGTGAAATCATAAGAGAGGAACAAATAAGACAAATACTTCAATAATTATGACACTGGCCCAATCGAACAAATTGCCAGCAATATATTACTGAGCTTAACTTCCTTTAAGATAGGCTTACTTCATGTCCTTGGGTACAACAAGCAAGGTGATGCACTACATTTGACTGCATTCTATACAATGAAATATAACAAAATCTCAATAAAATACAATCTTTTCTAAAATCTTCACAATAATTTTTGTTTCAGTTTCAGGTCATAGGATCTGTTTCATGAAGCATAAAAACTTAAATGAATTCATAACCTGCAAAGGCTAATGCAGGAAATAGAAAGTGCCATTACTGTACAATATTTTGAAGCAATATATGCAAGTGGATTTTATAGAATAAACAGACTTCCCAGACTTCTGATTCTAATGTTAGAATTAATTTTATGGTCCTATATTTTCAGCAATATCTACAAATCACATCACTTGATAAAAAATTTGCAGTTTTCTGAATCTAGAATATATAAAAATTTGTGAATATTCCATAAATATCTTTTTGCAGAAATGGTATCACTCATCGACTAGTTTTTTTTAGGCTCACTATAAAAAGATCTCTGAAAGTAACAGTTGACTTGCAAGAAATAGAAGGTTAATAAATTACATCACTGAACATTGCAAAGAAAGCAAATCCAATGAATCTTATTTGTTATACTGTTTACAATATCTCCAAAATTTGAACCCATTTGTGTATTTTGACTGAGTTCTCCATCATCAGTCAGAGAAGTCTATTTGTACTTTGGCAGAAATATCCATTATAAAATTTTGTTTAGTGAGTGCTGTATTACTGGCCAAATTGGCTGAATTAGTAAGTTCACTGACATTATGAAAGATCTCTAGTTTGCAGAATTTAAGTCACTGCATATTAGATTACATTTGTAAGTCAAAGAAAAATTGAAAATTGATTAGAATAAAAGCTACTGAGCAACTTGTACAGTTTTAAAATACTAGCACCCAACATCCCTGCCAAGGGATTTAAGACTGTGGGAGCAAGTACTGCTGCCACTTTCTAAGGATGATACCACAAACAACCAGCTAGGCAACTTGTGTTATGACCTAGGAGACAAACTCAAAAAAAAAAAGGGGGGGCGACAGGGTGAATTTTGCTATGAATGTGAAAAGTGCAGGGTTGGTTTGCTCACTGTGGATTCTTTTATATTATTTTACACTCAGCTAAAATACTACTGAAAGCTAAATTATTTTTCAATGTGTTGTTTTTCATGTTTTATTGAAAATAAAACATTAGTGTACAATTGCACTCAACATAGTAATTCACGGGGGGGGTTCAGCAGACAACTGTTAGCTGTGTGTAGTCATTTTAATGTTTTTCCTTTACTGCCTTACTGGTAAATGCTCTTGACAGCATACAATAAACATATTTTTGTCAGTTTATTTCAATGAACTTTAAATTTGTTGTCAAACTATTTTGGAGATCTTAACAATGAAAAGTATTAATAAGAGTAATTCATAAACAAATATAAGAATTTTGATGTAACATTTACATTAAATACTCAACAAGCTAATATTTCCTCTAAATATATCATTCAATGAGTCTATGCAAACTATAAATTGATTAAAAATTTTACTTCGAAACAAAACAAAGAAAACTATTCTATGTTAACTTAACACTTTCACTATTCTGAAGCAGAATTTAATAGAACTGAACAAATTACTTTTTGGGAAAATAACAACAAACAAACAACACTTTTTTACAATGAAAAGCTTCCTATTATGTAATTACTTGAATTTAGTTGGTTTACCTCTCTCCCTATTCATTGATACACTTCTTTATATGAAAAACTATAAAATAAGAAAGTACTCAGTTCCTTCAGCTTCAATGCAAAGGATTTACACTGATTTTGTGTGTCCCAAACGAATTTGTAACATTTCGTTTTCATCATCATGTTGCTCAGCTAGTACATTTTCTAAGAAATGCTGTATGAATTCATGATGAGCACTTAATACTATTTGAAATTTAGAGTGAAATTCTATCTTTTGTTTTCAAAATAAATGCTTTAAGTTTATTAACTTAAGTTAGTTGATCTCTTAGTTCTGAGATTAAAGGATTAATAAGGAAGATATGAAATAACTGATAGTGAGAATTTGTCCTACACCAGTAATTCCACTGCATTGTGCTCTTTAGTTATGACAGAATTAAAGACCTCCCAACCAAAAGAAGAAAATTGAGATAGAATTGCTCCTTATTGTACCAATACAAGTTTTAGAATTTTTTGGGCCTTGGTGTTAATGGACATTCCTCTTTCATCTACAATACATAACATTTCGTTTTGGCCTTCTGGTTTTCTGAACATTTAGCCTTAAGGACATTTCCATCATGGATATCATTCCTCAGTCATAGTGACCTCCAAATATGAACAGATGATAGAGAGTGAATGAGTAGATGATAGAGATAATAATGATGAGGTGATTGAGAAGCAGAAGAAATTTTAACCCATGAAAGAATTCCAAGAAAACATGCTCAGAGCTTGCTTTATTTACAACAAATTCTAAAAGGATTGTTCAGAGATCAAAGTCAGGCCCCAGCAATGGAAAGCTTATGCGTGAACCTTTATGCTGCAAGACTCTCCTTTCAAATGACAAGTTTGGATTCAATTTATGTTCATTTAAATCAAGAAAATTTGAAATATGAAATGAAAAGATAAACATTTGTACTGTCAACTGCTTGAGCACTAGTTTTCACAAGTAAACCAACATGTTTATTAAAAAAGGTGTCTGTTGAAGTTGTTGCGTTCATGCACTGTATTATGTGAACATTCACTATTAAAGATTTGTAATGGTGAAATTCAATTAATGAACACATTTCACAAGATGTTAGGATATAACTAAGATATATAAATGCTTTGTGAAACCTTTCAGATTGTTAATTTTTGAAGCCAACTACACGACAGATCATATTCAGCCAGAAGTATTGTGTGGGCAATTAGAATGTTTTTTTTTTTTTTTTTTTTTTTTTTTTTTTTTGGTTTGTTATTTAAGGTCGCATCAACTACTAGGTCATTAGCGACCACTATTGATTGTAACGGTATGGTAACTGTGGGGATGACACGATATGATGATGATAGGAGGCGAAAGGACGAACACAATACAACCATGCCCGAGGCGGGACTCGAACCCGCGACCCTTCGGTCCGAGATCGCTACGGCACTACTGCCTTAGCGATCTCGGCCACCCGGACCGGCAATTAGAATGTTGTTTTATTGTATTGGTTCCCTTTTTAGCTCCCAAAAGTACATACTGGGCAAATATTTAAAATTTATTCAGCAATCAATTGTCACTATTATGACATACAATACACAACACAATGAACTCTATTATTTTATTTTAAATTTTCATAATCAATATAGGTAACAATAGGAACATACTGAAGGAGCATATTGTAAGGTACTCTTGATCAAGAACAGTCATGCACAATTAGACAACAGGTATGATATATCAATGCAAGCTCTGATGTAAGAGTTAATAAATAAACAACGACAACATTTGAAATAAAATTTACACATGTCAACTTGAAAACACTGAATAGCAAACAAATCTAGATACACATCAATTTGAGGAAAAACCATTTGTAAAATGTCCTAGGTACCAGTGTCTTCTCTGGTAGTGTTCTATACTTACAGTCTCTAGATGGCAGAGTTCCAGACCCAATGGGCTTGGGTTTGATGACTCGTCGTGCTGTAGAGTTGTGTTCTTCTCCACCTAGTGGGTGATACATAGAACTAGTGCAGGGGGATGCAAGACAGTGGATAGCCAAAGCCCAAATAGCAGTTTGCCAGCCAGAGGGCAAGCAAGGATGACCAATTAAGATTCTAGGAACTCACACTTCAAGGTCCTTTGTTTATAAAAACTGATTAAAAGTGATAAAAATTAATACTATATTATGTAACTATACTGAAGTCAATATAGAAACATCAAAAAGTTTATACTCTTGACCTGGGAAAATAAAATTCTTTCATTTTGTCAATCACTACACATCACAGTATTACATGAAAAATTTT
The DNA here is from genome assembly GCA_038098605.1 of Gryllus longicercus. Lineage (NCBI taxonomy): Eukaryota > Metazoa > Arthropoda > Insecta > Orthoptera > Gryllidae > Gryllus > Gryllus longicercus. The sequence goes on along the minus strand of JAZDUA010000979.1, from coordinate 46,285 downwards.
ATCTCTATGTTATAGTTTCTCAAACAGTGCAATACTAGGTCCTTGAGGAGGGAGCAAGGGAGGAGCAAGGTCCCCTTACACCTTCATATCCTCCCCTTTCCTGGGCACATGATCACAGAGGTGATTAGCCATCACCTTCCACTTTATGATGATATTAGGGGTGATCATGTGGAGTGAATGATGATGAGAGATGAACACTTACGAATGGGATAATAGTTCCCATGTAATGTTTAGTGGTATGTGTAGTCAACTAACCACACTGTAATCACATGGTGGAAACACTTCTGCCTTGTGCCTCTCAAACCTACAGCCCTTGGCCCTATGTCCTTGGAAGTAACTTCAAACCTCTACCAAGAGACACATTCCTCAAGCATCGCAGCAAATAATTAGTCTTCCAGTCCCACAACTACTGAGCTAACAAAAAACTAAGGCAAAAATGCTCGCTGATGCACATGGAGGATCAGGCTAAGGTGTCCTCATTGAAGAATAGCGTAATAGAATATCCAATACTATGTTTGCTTTTCATCCAGGCAAAGAGTTTTAAACTTTATGAGACCTTAGTTAATACAAATTATATCATTGTATACTGTTAACTGAAGATATATTTTTTAAATACAAGTCATGATTGTCTGGTTTTCAGACTGAAGTTGAAATCTATTGTCAAAGAAGAAAGATATTTATGGGACCTTGAATTGTGAAGTATAAAAATTAGCAAGCCATCACCATTAGAACAAAATCATATTAAATACAATTAACACATAGAACTGAAGATGTGAGTATATACTCCATGGAATCGCATTTACAGCACAACCTTATTAATTTTTAACACACTATGTAAATTTTCTAGTATGCAGTTGAATTCATATTTTAGGATTTCGAAAACTATCATTCCATTTTTATTAACTACTTCTACAGCAATATGGAATCATCGCACAAGATATTCTAATCCTGATTGAAAAGTCAAAGTCTACCCATCCATCCACTCATATCCTCTCTTAATTCATCCTCTAATGGCAGGCAAATGCTGCAAAACTAGGAAGAGCCAATCTGGACTATCGAAAACCACAATAAAAATTCCTATCTCCCAGAGATTCTTTGGATATAAAAATTTCTTCTTAGAATCCCATACTGAAAAGTAGATAATGACAATGGAATTCTCATATTTCTAAATATTCTTATAAAGTGAACAAATATATTACTTTAAAATAAAATTGTAATTAATTATCAATCAACAGTCAAATCAATAATGTTGAACTGTAAGTAATAAGCATGCTCTCACACCTTCAACAGAAGCAGTGTTATGTAAATTAGTGTGCTTTCAGGCTAGCATTAAAATGAAAAACATGCTATTTCTCTTCATACATTAAGACACTATAAAACGTGTACCTAATCATATCAGTTCTAAAGAGTAGGGAAAACAGTCATGGAGAGCAAATTTAATGCAACTGGATTGAAGCAGTAGCAATAATTATTTTAAAAGATTGTCTCTAGAAAGAATTTAACAAGGAATCTATAAGGAAATGTTTATATCTTCTCCACTTTTTTCAATCACATCTTAATTCTAAAATTTATAGTGAAACTGGTTATTGTAAACATCTTTAAAATATAACAAAAAATGTTAATGTCTCAATGGAAAACAGTGTCCATAATAATACAAGCAAAATTATATTTAATGACTGAAGGGAAAAATGAAATAAGAAGAAAATATCAGTTGAATGGTCCACATCAAAATGTAAACATCTTTTGAAACAAAAAGATGCTCTAGTACAAGCCTCTACATTTTACAACTACAATAAAACCTCATAAGTAACAATAAAATGCAAAATGCTGTTATTAAAATATGGTCACATAACTTAAGCAAACCCATTCCATAAAATTTCCTGAATGTACTCAATGGCAAATTCTAAGAATAATAAAAAGAAAAAGATTAAATGTATGTATGAGGGTAGTGACTATTTCTTCAAAGTTGTAATTTTTATCTCCCCTCTCATTATTTTTCAATACTAAAAAAAATTAGAGCTACACATTTTTAGAGTGATTAGACCATTTTAATAAATTATTCCCAACTATAAACAACAAGATGTCTTCACCCACCCTACACCATGCCTACTGGAGAGTTGGAGGCTATGGTAAGCAGTTGTTGCCATTACAAATGCAACTTGATATTTCTTCATTCATTATCTTCTATTGTGCTCTCTTTCTCTTCTCTCTCCCTCTCATCCCAGTTCCTTTCTTCTGTATTTATGCGGTGACAGTTGGTCAGTCATGAGATTAAATTTAAAATCAACCACCATGTGATTGTAATTACTTCTTCCATCTCTAACCACTTCTCTTTTCAGTCACTCAGTTCCTTCAACATGACAACCTCTCCTATGTGAATTACGCTTTGCAACATCATTTGCAAAGGACAGGATGTCATAAACTGTCACTTCTGAAAATGTAGTTTACTTATTCTGAAGAAGTAAAAAAATCTGTACTTGCCAGTTTTACTTCTTCTTTTCTTGTAAATGCCATGTATTTCATTCAATATTACTAAAGAGGTAGCTACAGTTTCTGCCTTAAAAAATAACAACTTTAAAACTGAATTAATTCATTATATTCTAGAAAAAATAAGATTTCCACCCATCCAACCAATCATTTCACAAAAATAATACACAAACTGGTTAAAAATAAGTATAAATACAGGAGCATTCACAGAATAACAAGCAGTACACAAGAGAAGAGAGAATATAGAAATGGTATGAAAGATTCATGGTGGTGTAGGAAACAGGGTAGATTTACAGAGATTTTCATGTAATTCTCAAAACAATGGTTACTATGTACCTGCAAGAAAAAATGTTACAGATTACCTATATATGATGAGACATATCCACGTTTGTCCAGTGAATTACTGTGAAACTTGGTTCCATCATGATGATCTTGATCAAAATCACTAGAACCCATTGTCTGGCTTGTGCGAGGGAGGGTAGCGGGTACTCCTGATGGACCTCCTCCATCTCCAGAGGGACCTCCAATACTGCCACTCACACCTGCCTGCTGCTGCAGAGCTTTCAGCTCCATCTGGTCATGATGAATCCAAAGATCTGGAGGCTTGATGTTTTGCTTACCAGGCTTGCCTTTTATTGCACCTTTCATGTATCTGAAAACAGGATATTTTCATTTACTCAATGCAAGAATAAACAGGCAATTTAAAATATACTAAGACTTTACAATTAAAAATACTTGATTATACTTGTTGATCTTAGAACACAATTAAAGACTTCAAACTTATGCTGAGACAACTTATTTGACAATATTTCTTTCAGTTGAACAATGTACCAGTTCAATTGTAATGACCATTTATTTGGAGGTATTTATTATGAGAAGTTTGCTTTTAACACTGAGAACAGAAATGCCTACAAATTGAAGGCAGAGAAACAGCATCTTTGTTAACATACATGTGCTCATAACAAATAAATAAACAATAACTAAACTTTAATGAACATTAATTATATACATATATAATAAATAATTATAAATTAATATATAAATTGGTCATTAGCAACTTCAAATTTTATAACTTATTTTAAATACATATTTCTCAGTGCATTCTGTCTTGAAAGAATCTCATGTTCATTATCTAAGGTTGTTCTTGATAGGGTTACCAGCAGTGTCTAAACAACTGATAATAATAGCAGATAGTTCAGTGGTGCAACCAAGGGGGGAGGAGGGTCATGGAGCTTCAGCTCTCTCAGAAGCTAACGATACATATTACAAGATATAGAATTAACTAATTGTTTATACCTACAAAAGTCATTCAAAATATAAATTGATTATGTTATAAATATTAACAATAAGTCACCAATTAAAAATAGAATTAATTCAGCCTAAATGAAAAATCTGTTGTAAGTAAAAATAAGTTAGCTGGACGCTATACCTGTAGCACCCCCCACCCACACACACACACATGAGAAAAACCATGGGTGCACCTCTGTAATAATCTAATGACAACAGTTGGAGAAAGTATGCTAAAAAATGGAATGGTGTAAATGAAGTATCAATTAAAATAAAAAAAGAAGATAAAGTCTGGATGGTTGGAATTTCTAACAGAAATTATGTACTTTACAAAATAGATGGAAAAATGTTTTCAGTACTAAGAAAGCAGGATTGAGAAAAAATAATTTCTGTAACTCCACTACAAATGTAAAACATATCTATTGTTATAAACTAATTAGAAACATGTTTAAAATTTATTTTGTGGATTAAAATTAGTTATATTTACCCTTTTTTACTGCGTTCTGCTGATCTCCTCTTGCAACAAACCAAGATTCCAAGACCCACCAAAACAGTAAACACAACTACACTGCAGCCAATGACAATATAAACAATTGTTTGTGGAATACCCCTTCCATCTGAAACAAAACATTAAAAGAGTAAAATATCAACACTACTATATTAGCACTAATAGGAATAACTATTACTAAATATTGAATTCAAGAACTAATATTCCCAATTTTCAAAAGTTATATCTTTTTTTACAGCACATTCAAACCAAAACTGCTTTCTCAATTTCTTAAATAAACTTCACTTTCAAACAGGACGCCTTTTCTACCAAAAGTTTTCTCCTAACAGGCACAAAAAAATACCTATGAGGTTTATTAGTCATCCTGTTTTTACCTACTGACAAAATTTTAAACCTTATCTCAGATATTTTTTCCTTCTTGTATTGTTAAAACACAATTTCCTTCTACATTCTTTATTTAAAAATAAAGAGGTTTCTCAAATACTAGTTCTGTTCTTTCACCTCAAGCTTCAAATAAACATTTTTACTATAATTATTCAAGTAACCTGCTTATTCATGTGTTTTAGGCATGGGAAGAGATTGAAGTTTCATTAACGAGAATTAAAATAGTACCTGAATGCAAATTACAATGTACGGATTTAGTGCTGGAGGAGCCATGGAATAATTTTCTTCTCTTGCTAGTCTAAAAGCATTTGGGAATATATAAGCTATAAGCAAAAATTGTCCAACAACAATACACCAAGAATTACAATTTTTTCCAGAAAAGAGTATTCATATGCCTCCCATTCCTATGCAATGGCACACTGTGGCACAGAGTAAATGTTATCGGTGATGTCAGTCCCCCTCATCAATGGTGCATGGAGGTAAAATTTGACACACAATGGCCCAGCACATGGAGATGAATGGTCCCTAAATTGTGGGAATAATTTTGTTTGTGAAGTACATTTTTTGGATGCATTTGGATTCATTAGACAACTCAATACTTTATTTTCTCCTAGGAGCCACCTCCCTAAATTTGTCCGAAGATTAAGATTATTGCTATTTGTTTATGGTTACTGGTAAAATTGTCAGAAATTCATTTGTACATTGCAATATAAAAACAGACATTCTTGTGCAAAATTTAACTAAGCAATTGAAACTTTTCCATGAATTAATGTCCTATTGTTTGTTTATTAGGTTAATGTTTCAATATTAAATGTCCACTATTTCTATCCTTGGAATCCACTAATTTATAACTTCCTAACATCATTTTTTATAGAATTAAGTACTATCTATAAAATAATACTTTCCAGCACTAATATAGTCAAATCTGAATATTTCATGTAACCAAATCTGGCATTAACAAGCTGCTTATTAAAGGCAATCTTGCAATCAATGCATGCTTTCTAGTTTGCTTGCTACCACTGTTTCATTCTCACATGCAAGAAATTTTAGAGAAGATAATAAGTTTTTAAGAATTTGTTGACAGTGTAGCAGAAGTGTAGATACATAAAACATGCATAGTTTCACAAAAAAGTTCAACTAGAGACATTCTACAGTATTTAAGTTACAGAGGAATGCTTATGTACAATTATTACAGATTAAGAAAAAACCTTTCTTCCAGAGAAACCAAGCTTTACCCTCGATGCCTCACTTGCTCTTGATATTTGACTTTTTGTTCTCAACATTTGTACTTGGAAAATCAACATGAATTCATTGAAACTAATGACTGCTTTCTATTGAAAATCAGATTGTTTTGTTCATCAACATATATTTTATACCAACAAAACAACTTAGGTAAGTTCCTACTGATAAAGGAATTCAATCTATATAAAATAATTATGTTTCACAGGTAATTCCTCCTACATGGTTCAACAGATTTCAATGATTTTTTAGACATAGGCCCTACATATATATATACATACACACACACACACACAGACACACACATTATATATCTATATCTATATCTATATATATATATATATATATATATATATCTATATCTATATATATATATATATATATATATATCTATATCTATATATCTATATCTATATCTATATATATATATATATATATATATATATATATATATATATCTATATCTATATATATATATATATATATATATATATATATATATATATATATATATATATATATATATATACCATGTAGGAGGAATCACATAACAAAACTCAACAGTAAAGTTGGGTCTACTTCAAAGAGAAACAATAAATGTGTACTCCAAACTCATATTTTCAGTCTGTTTCCACAAGTGCTAACAATTAAATTAATTAACAACAAAAATTTTAGTAATTTTTTCTTAACAAGATACTGCAGAAACACATCCTGCATATTACAAAATAGTTATGAACATTTTATCCAGGAAAGTTTGAACACATACTGCTTTTCAACAATTGGTAGGAATTTTATTGAATTTGTTGATTCCAGGGAAGTGGGCTGATAATGACATTGTAGTATAGTAAAAAATACAATTCTCAGTGTATGGGCAGTGGTTTAGGGGTATAATACCAACACCATACTTTTATTATTTATGATTATTGGAATATTTTCCAGATCAAACAACCATCATTATACACACAATACTCAACTTTACACAAAATACAAATGGTACCAGCAATAAATAAGGCAAAACTTAATATCATAATACATCAAAGTTGTAATATAATAACGTTTAATTATATTTCTTAAGATACTTTGGAACCCCATACCAATCCTTTTTAATCTTTATTTACAAAACTCCATTCAAATGTTGAGGTGTTTCAAACCATGAATGTACCAAAAAATATTATTGACACTCATTCAATTGGCTTTGTAGAGAAATCTGATTTGACTTACAACTTTTTAAAGTTCCTATTTGAGTCCAATAAAACTAATGATGCCACTAACTGACAATACTTAAGTAATAGTTTAATTTCAGCAATATATACATACCACGCATTTGAGCTCCACGTGTGTCGGCATCATAAAAGTTGCGGCCTGTAGACAAACAGGGGTACAGTCAGGCAGCAGGCAACATACAGGCACAAACTGATAAGTAGTAAGAAACAATTGCAAATTTGGTCTCTCAATGAGCAAAATGTAGTTATGATGAAATAAGAAAACGAGAAAGCAAATAAAAAACACGTTTTGAAGCAGAAAGAGATTTCAAAATGAAAATTATAGCAAATAATATTTATTAACTTTCTCAAATATCATTTAATAACTTTTTATTTAAAAATGCAAGTATTTTCTTTCAAAATAATCTCGATTGGTTTTCAAAGAAATATTTCATGAGTTGGCCTTCATTTTTATTTGTAAGAAAAACATGATTCTCACATAAATAATGTAAAATAATTCTAAATGATAAAAAAACTTCATTCTAATCATCTTAATTCTAATAAAAATAGTTCTAAGCCTTCTGTAATAAACAGATGGAGATCCATTGACATATCTAAACAATCTATTGTGTCCCCAAGAATACAGCTGTGGTAGAACAAGAATTTAAGAACCTATTGAAATTGAATCACAAACTATATTATCGAGTCTGAACTAACAATGGTTTCAATCAGGAACTGCACTATCTTTAATTTCACAGGATGCTGAATATCCTGTAACTTGTAAAATAAAATAGGTAACAATGCTTGAAATTTTTTTTTGTGATGCTGAGCAAAAACATTTTCCACTTTGTTACAAAATATTGTGACATTATTTTCTTCAAATATATGTGCCTTGAAACTTATCATAATATGTGCAATATTTATTAAGCTCAGCTATCCGCAGCTAAAATAGCATCATGAGAAAATACTTCATAATTTCTCTTCTGAATGTCAATGTCAAATACATAATGTCTCAACTGACGGAAATTTTTTTTTTGTCAGTGTTTTGTTTGTCAGTTTTGACAAACAAATCTAATCACACGAAAATGGTTTTAAATGAAATGGGAAATATTGAATACTTTCCATTTAACACATTTCAGTGTTTTGCATGTTTTATTCACATAGGTTTCTTGTTACAAGAAATTATGCAACAAATCAAAGTAGTGGTTCACATGAAAAATCTATGAAAGGCAATTGTTAAGAAACTAGTCACTCTGACAGAGATATACAACAACAATCAGAGCGGATAAAAGAGAGGATAAATCCCCTCCTCACATATATTAAGTGCAATGCTGCCATTAAAAAAAAAAAATTGATGTATTTATGTAATTTCCTGGAGAAATACTGTCAGAGATTTCACATGAATCTATAGAATTGAGAAAGAAATATCTGATACCTCTGTGCAATGAACTAGTGCAAGAGACTAGAAACCAAATAGTAGTAATTGAAGAAGATACATTTGAAGTAATTTACTCATAATTCATCCCCATTATTTGTGCGTATTTCACTGCTTTTAAGTGCAAAAATGCAAGCACATTTTGATTATTTTTAGTGCATATAAATTCGCCCTCTAGCTATATTGTAGGTGCAAAATAAAACAGTAATCTCAAAATGTAGACCTAATTTCTGTAATTTTGTTTATTTTGGGGCCAAAGGCAATGTGTTTCTTTTGTTTATTTTAAAAGCAGTTTATTTTGTGGTCAAAGGCAATGTGTTTTACTCTATATACAATCTCTCTGGTAAACTATGAACTAATCTTTATGAATCATTTTTTTTTTACAGATTTCTTCACTAAACTATAAAATGATAATATTGCAGTTGTCTTGCTTTCTTTGTGCACTGACTATATTAAATATGTCATATGACATCCAAAAATTTGCATGTCTCTGATTCCAAAACTGATCCTGAATTTTTTTTCTTTAGCTCAACAAGCCAAAGAATAATTATTTCCTAATGATACTTGTAATTGACTTATGCCAGCTTCACACTGATAATATTACATCAACTGCCATCAAATTCTCTTAACATAGATGGTTGTAATGGTTGATAAGCTGACCAATTTTTTTCCAAAAGTTGATAAAAAATTTAAAAAAATCATGTTAAAATTCTTAATCAACTTTTGGAAAAAAATTGGCCAGCTTATCAACCATTACAACCATCTATGTTAAAAATGCATCTGATATGCGTCTGATATTTAGTGTTGGTACTGAGTGGGGTGAGTCAGTACTGAGTGGAGTGGTCAGTACTGAGTGGGGTGGGCTAAAATATATGATACTAGCACGAAATTGTGCAACTGCAAGCTGATATGAAGAGTCAAGGAGACAATTCCTGGTATTGATTGGAATCGAATCAAATGTATACATACATTATAACTAAAACAGGTAAAAATGTACTTTAAAAAAGTCATCATTTAAAAAGAAATCATACATACTGTGAAAGCCTGTTAACAAATTTATTGAAGTTTTAGTAAAATTATATTCATGATTGGCTTTGAAACTTTGAACTTTTAAATTAATAATATTGTTTTGTTTTGGTGATGGCCTGGGGGTGTAGAGGGGTGAATTCAATTTCACATGGACTATACCTATGACATATTCTTATCGTACAATGTTCTGGATATAACATGAGCCCTGGTCTCTCCTAATGCCAAAGGTAATTCTAATCTACCTTTTGATTACTTACTATTTATTGGCTCTTTTGGTCCATAATGAAATTCGCCATTACTCTTTTCTCTAATTTCAAGAATCATGTGAAAGGCTTTAACAACACACAGAATTACATTACTTGTAATATTAAACATAGAATAATAGAAGTTCATAAAAACTTTTATACATACACATTACTCAGCAAAAATACTTGAAAAATCAAAGATATCTACAGAAAAACTATAATCTTGATGTAACACTCCTGTAATTCCTATAATGTTTCATTCATAATAATTCTGTTTCACTTTGCAAAAATTACATAATGTTAAAAACTAAAAACAAGTTTTATGAAGGCCTGCTCTATTGGGATTAACTTCCACCACAAGTATAGGCAAATAGGATTTGACTCCTCTCCACTTATGGGGAATTAGTACAAATCATAACAGTTTAATTTGAAAATTTCTGAAAACCACAACTATTGCATTGAAAGACCAAATAGCTATAAACTGAATATATACAAAATTAAATAAATAATTAATATACAAAAAATCAATAAATATAAATAAAATAGAATATAAAACAAGCTGATAACTTGAAACTTATAAAAAGGTTACATGAAACAAAATACATCAAGCAATAAAGAGAAGAAAAACTTGGGTTTAATTTTATCCACGATGCTGAATCATGCTGATTTCAAACAATGCAAAATGTAAATAGGAATTTCAGAGAAATATGATTACAAAAGAATATGCCACATAAATGGCTGCAGCCATGCAGAAAATGAATACAAAACTTAAGAACAATCCACAGTTTAATTGGTTGGCACAAAAAATAATTTTGACACATACAGATCATGTTAAAGGTAAAGGTCACTGACATAGTTTTCAATTATGATTTGTTTTGATTGCAATACACTGGAGTGAACTTCATAATCCTATGGCATATTAGGAAAGTTTTTCACAAATATGTAATTTTCTAAACCTGCAAGGGTGATCAGCCTTAAACGGAACACTACTAGTCATGCTCAAGTTACATAATGCACAAAGCATTTTCTTTTTTCTTTTTAACATTTCCACAAAATTAAAGACGAAAAAAAATTGAACTTCAAAAAATACTACATGAAAATTTGTAATCATTATCATTAGCATCATTATATTGCCATAAAACAAACTTTATGAATTCAGATCAATATTCTCATATTTTGAGAATAAAACATGCTGAAAATATAACTGCTGTCATTACCTACCTTCACAACAATTATCTAATCATTATTTAATTAAGAAATATCTTTCACAAATTTAGCACTTGTAACATGCAAGATAATACATGAATATCCAGTGAATAATAAACTGTTAATAATTATTGGTTGATCAACTATAAACCCTGAGAGTAGGTGGTATATTAAATTTCTAATGGACAAATTACTTTAATAAGAGAAAACACATGAGAATGATCTAACCAATTTCTACAGACAAAGAGTTGTGGGAATTGCAGTTGTGGGAATAGATGTCATTTTTGTTCATACTGATTCACAGTACCAGCCTCATTGATTGAAAGCATAAGGGTGGATTTGGCCAAAATAACACAACTAGTGTATTTTTGTAAGCATGTACAACGAATGAGCAGAATGGTACCGTATTTATAACCTCAAATTAGTAAAGTGTTTAGATGATTCATTATGCATTTACACAATTTCATGATGAGACTCCAGCCTTCAGCCTACGCTATTAACACAAAACATCAAGTCTGCCCAATGCGTAATTTCAAACACATTTTATTCCTAACTATCTTCTTGCCAAACACTTTTAAGTCACACTGGACATGTCGCTACAAGTGTTGAAGTTCATAAAGAGGCTTTGGCCTACTTGATTAACATACATCCTTGAGCCTCTCCAATGCAAACTGACAATGATCATTGTCTGACACAAGTCTTTGTTGACAATATCACTGTAAAACATCTCCCTTTGTTTCCCACCATACTAAGCACTAAGCTCATCCAATTCATTGCCATTATACTCTGTATTGTGCACCTCAGTCACCATAAGGTAAAAGACTCATGAAAACTTACAACTGTTAGGTTAGCAACTGATTTCATTAAATGAAATATTGTAATTCCCCATAAGTAAACTTCAGACAAAATCTTTTATTAGAAACTAAGAGGAATGAATTTAATAAAGCTCCAGAAACTAAAATTTAAAACATTATTTGTTACTTTTTTTGCTTCAGTATATATTTTAGACAACCTTAAATATATTCTTAATTCTATTAAGAGGTATTAATCTATTTAATACTGAATCACAAACTCATATTACAAGCCAAAAATATCTCTAATCCCCCGTAACATCTACTTCTAATAGTTAGGGAGAGCAAACCCTGTACTTTGTTCATGGTTTTTTCTTACTAAATTAAAAAAGTTATTTTAAATGATACCTGTTTTATATTACTTCAATTCTATATTGCATAATCCATTTATCTTTCCATCACATTTAAAAACTTGCTGATAAATCACATTTAACACACATTTCATACATCACACCAATTCACACTAAATGGTAGAATAAGCATGCTCATTTTGTACAAATATATGCCTGTGATATAAGAGGATGATCACATGAAGTATATGTATTAAAAAATGATAATAAATCTGTACACTTGCAATAAAAGTATTTTTCATGCCACATTCAAAACACGTGTCTATGCTCATTCAAAAGCCAAAATATTATTTTAACTTACTTGGACCAGTGGTGAAGGACACAACACTAGAAAAAGGCCCATAACCCTTGCTGTTGCGTGCTTGTATTTTAAAATAGTATGTTGTTTCTGGAGTCAGGCTCTTAACTGTTGTTGTCATTCTGTCACCAACAATGCCCTCCACAACCCATTCACGGTCTGGTAGAGAGCTATCAGTAGTGTACAGGATGAGATAACCTGCACACAATGAAAAAGGAGGTGAAGCAAATTAAATATTTTGTTGTGATAAATTAGCGCTTTGAGGAGAAAACATGAAATATGAACATTAAATAAAATAAGTTTAGCATGATAGTTCAAATTTGTATGTTGTGTATGAGTAACACAAGGAAAGAAATTCAAGTTTACATACTTTTATGAATTCACAATTACAAGCAGAACACCATTGTGAATTTTTCACTGATCTATTTGACCATGAAAAATATCATTAGAACTAGTATGAAATAAAAATACAATGTAAACAAAAGACATTCTGGGAACCAACGAAACAAACAAAAATTGACTGATGTTGTATAATTTGGTCTTACCAGTAATAGGACCATTAGGCTGCTTAGGTGGTTGCCAATTCATATTGACCATTGTTGGATTTTCTGCAACAGGTACAACAGTCAAGTCTCGTGGTGGTGAATACGGTTGATCTTCTTGAGTCATATTTAAAACTACCATACTCCAAGGACTCTCTCTCCGGCCCTGAAAACATTAAAGATTCCATATAAGACTTTTGAATGTGTCACTACAACTAAGTGCAAATAAGCACTGGAATGAAGATAATATTTATAATGACTAAAAGCAAAAAGAAAATTGGATTATATGGAATATAAAATTAAAAGCAAATAAATATTTTTCAAAAACAATATTTATAATGATATGCATTATTGTTTAAAGAGGTACATGATTCAGTCAAAAGATCATGTAATTTCTGTTTTTATATTTATATATGTTAATAAAATCAATTGTATAAGTAATCAGGTCATAACTGTTTTGTTTTGACTTCATTCAACATTCATTGTACATGGTTTTAAAACCTTCATGAGAAAAATACTTTTATATCATATCAAAACTACAAGCTATTTTCTTTATACTCTGCGCAGTTTAAAATACATACGCACTCAAATACTAAAAGTTATCTTTTTTGTATCATTCATATGTAATTCTTTAATTAACTTTTCAATTCACAACTTTTCAATTTTACTTTAAATACAAAGATTACAAATTATTGTGCCTTTTATTTTAAAAGTATATATTTGATCACTCAAGTAATAGCCATTTCCTTTATTTGTTTTCATTTTTATTTTGTTAATTATTAAAAAGACGATTAAATCCATTTTCTTTCTTGAATTATACTTGAGATACAAATATGTGTACTCACTCTAACAGTTTTCACTGTAAACTCATATTGAGTATTAGGCTTAAGATCATCTATCATACAGTTGAGGTCCGATGCATTGAAGTATTTATAACGTGGACTTGAAGCATGGTGTTGAGAAGTATATCGTACAACATAGTAGCGGCTATCTGTAACTTGCTGTTAAAAAATATTTTTATCATTCACTTTCATCTTGTTTTCATGTCAAAAAACATCATTCTATAAAATCTTCATGTCAAAAAACAAACAAAAAACATAATGTTAAATGTTTCATAATGAATATTACAGCAATATTATACCTGATTCTTAGATAATGTTGTGTCAGTCCAATACAGTACAACAGACCGAGAAGACAGTACAATTGCCATTAGTCCTACAGGTGGATGGAGAGGAGTTATGGGCTCCGGAGCTATATTATCAAGAGTTCGAACAGATGAGTAAGCAGGTGGTCCATCTCCCATTTCATTGTATGCTCGAAGGCTGATAACATACTCAGAAGTTGGTTCTGTTAGAACACACAAACAAAATAAAAAATTGTTCAAACATTGACACTAAGATCAATTATAAATTTAACTAGAAGACATAACTTATTAAATCAACAAAGAGTTGTTGTTGTGTGTGTGTTTTTTTTGTTTTTGATTGTTTTTTTTTATATTTTTTTTTATTTTCCACAATACTAAAATAATCAATCTTTCCTTCAAATCAAGGAAACATTGAAATGTACTTTGAGTCACTACACAATATGCAGGCACAGGGGAAGGATGTAAAACAATACCACATTGCAAAAAGGAATATGGTCTCTGGTCAAACACTATTTGTGTAAAACATTATATTTTTTCTCGAGGACAGTCAGTAATTTCTCAAAATTAATGTGAATGGTATGCAAACATGAATATAAAATAATACCCAAGTATTATAAAAATGTAATGAAATAGCAATGTTGCTTGTGTATTCCACCAGCAATGATTAACAATCACTTACATTTGAGTACTGTTAGATGAAATTTGCTATTTCTTTAATATCTTAAATGAATTGACATTTTAATAATAGTAAAAATAATCCTCGCAAATGGCCACTCTTTCACCAGGAAAATTTCCCTTACTTCTGGTTTTCTAGTACAAATGAAAGTTGTAGAGCATTTCACAGTAACTAAAGAAAATATGTAAAACTAAGACTTGGTACCTATTACTAATTTGAAAAATGTTTTTATTTTATCTTCTATTTCCAATTATTATTTAATACAAATTACACAATAACAATAATATTTTTTAGGGTTTATTTGTGGCAGTTTTTCTGGTGCTTATCACTTAATCAAAAAACATTACAAAAATATCACAGCAAGTTTTGCTGAAAGGCTTTCTCTTTTCCAATTCTCCCTGAGGGGAACAGTTATCCATGAAAACCTAATAAATGATCAGTTACTGGAAACTTTTCCAATTTCCATTCCTAACAACACATTCCAACACAAAGGAGAGGGTTGTAAGGGCTAGCATATTGCAAAGCTAATCTTCACCACTTTCCCTTCATTGCACATTTTTGTGCCTCCAACAAGTACTGAAAAATGCCCCGAGGTTCAATGTCTTAGGGTTGAACAAGTTCCAAAAGAAGTGTATAATAAGCATGAATTACCATTAGACAATCATTCTTTACATTTGTTTTCCCACTTTCCCAACTTAGGTGTAATAGAACACACATCTAATTTTAAAACACTGCTACTGACTTTGAACCTTTTTTTTCTGTCAGATTCTCTTACACTAATGCATTGTGTGATTCAAAGCACAAAGACCCTCTAATTATCTGTTTGTCAGCTCTATGTTTTTGCCATGATAGAAGACAAATTTAAAATATTTTGCACAAATAGCAATTGTGCCTCAAAACAACATTGTGCATATGCGTTTTAAGAAATAATACATAGTTATATACGTCTCAAAAATTTTCCTGACTTCCAATGATTCTTGATCGTTTCTTTGTTTTTGCTAGATATTTCAGATCTATGACGAGCACAGACATTCCCCAGTTTTCCAGAAAGTGACCACTTGACATTTTCTCAAAGACAGATACATAAGCCAAATATCACTCCACTCACATCAAATTTACAACACAAACTTCACAATTCACTTCAAAGGCTATACAGTTTCACTATTTGCATACGACAGGGAAGAAATCTGATTTGTACCATAAATTGTCTTAAAACTTTACATTACATTAAATTTATAACAGATGAATCTAAATGAACAAGATAAAGAACAGACAAAAGCATGGAATAAACAGGGAACCCTACACTCTAAAATAAATTGAAGGTTCTCTGGCAGTAAATAACATACCAAGGTTTTCAATGACATAATAACGCTGTTTCCCATCTAAAAGTTTTGTATAGACATCAGGAATTCCTTTTCCCCAGCCAAGAGTGTAGCCACGAACCATGATGTTCTGATTACGAGGTGGGCTCCAGGACACAGTAATACTGTCGACCATTGCACGGGCTGCAAACACCACACAAATACATGCACACATTCCGACATAAATGGCAACAAACACATTTCCAATTGAAAAATGAATTCTATAGAAATGGTGTAATAATTAACTTTCTTAATGTAACTACTAATTCAATCTGAAAGAGCCAATTAACAAAAGCCCAAATAGCCACAAAAGAGATAATACATGTTTTATAACTTAAGTTTTATATCTTTACAGTCTAATAATGCATTAATAACATTCAGTAAACTCTTTCAGTACAACAGATATGTAACAAATGTAAAAATTATAATTTTCACAACATACTTTTCAAACCATGAGGTGAATCGGGTACAGTGGTTTCTATCAAATCATTCTCAAATGTTTCAACTGAGAACCATTCGGTAGGTGGTCCTGTACCATTTACATTCATTGCCCATAGTCGCACCTGTGGACACACATCCAAAACTGGCTTCAGAAGGACAGAAAAATCTTCAATTATAACATAACATTGCATCCAAATGGTATTTCTTTAGTTGTTTTTGAAAATTATGCTCATTGTCCACAAACGGAATCAATCAAATTAATTACAGTAGACACTCCACGAACCAGCCTCTTAAAGACAAAATCTAAAACCAAAATCAGTGGTGTTACAACGGAACATACTTTCTTGTTCCATTTGTAAGGCTACATTATTATAATACTACATGAACGTACAAAAGTGTTCTCAACCAACAAACTTTTTTTTTCATGCTGGGATTCAAACTCATATTCTTAGAGTTAGCCATCAGTCACATTACCCCTACACCACCAGCCTCACCTAGATGAACAAAAAAAAGTGGTGGTATGACAGCCCAAACTTGCTCGCATTATTTGTAATGGCTATGCAATAGCCTACTATACGAACCTGCAAATGTGTATCCAACCGGCAAACTTTTTTTCATCAGGCCATGATTCGAACAGGTAAATGGAGTTAACTCACCATGTAATTTATCACTACACCACCCAGACACTCGGCCATTCTCCACTACTTTTTCAAAAAACTGTATCTGATCTTTTTCAAAGATCTGATTTTTTGACCAGATTTCATGAAAGACAAATCTCTATCTTCATATTGTTCTTTTGCAATGTAAATTTTTGAAAATTCACCAAAAATGGAACCAGCACCACTTTTTTTTACCTTCCTTTGCTACATATAAAAAAAATTAGAACGGTTTCTGAGAAAATAATTGTTTTAAAAAATTTTTAAATTGCCTAAATTACAAGGAAACTTCTCAAATTTTCGAAAAATTGTAAATGATCTTATTTTAAAATCTGTCTTTGAACAACATATTTTATTAAGGAAAAAACCTCTATCTCCAATACTATAGTTGTAAGAAGATGACATAAACACTTTAAACTGCTGTGATTTTCGAAAAATCAGGTACTTCAGCAAAAACAAAGCCTTCACCATTCTTTTAAGTGTCCTTTACGCTATCTGAGGACAAAGTTAAATCAAAAAATTTTGAGCAATGTTTAAGAAACTTTTGAAAATGTTGTTGAGACTTCATGTAAAGCAAAGAAGTAAACTTTACTAACATAGGAACAAGATTTATCCACTTTCTTGCTACCAGGACCTGGCAATAACAGATTTTCTGTTGAAAAATCAGCAATTTCTGGTGATCCTTCAATTAGCAAATGGATGGATTCATGGAAGTTTTGCTGTTGAAAGTTTGCATTAACTAGGACCTACAAAATATGGATTCCGACTATAGAATGCTTTAGAGAATGTAATTTTCTACATATAGGAACAAGATTTACCCACTTTGTCTATACCAGTGCCCCACAACACAAGTTTTTCTGACAAAAAATCGTTGATTTTTGTGGCAGCATTATGATACTTTCTACATATGTACATAGTAAGGTGAGAAAATAAAAATTACATAATGAGAGATCCTAAAAATTGCATTCAAAATAGTTAATTACGTGGTGTAAACAATTTTATGTATTATTTACATTTCTCCCACTGATTTATTAAATGTTTACTTGTCAAAATAAATTTTAAAAAGCCGTGCAAGTGTTACTTAAACTATTTTAAAGAATAAATTACAATTATGTCTCATTGAGTTGGCTTCAAATAAATGGAATTTTACACTATTTCTCTAATTGAAAAATTCAATAAGTACAATATTCACCTGATAATGAGCTCCACGTTCCAGTTCTGGAAGAGCGAGTGAACGCCGGTCACCTGGTGTACTTATAGTATTGGCTCCATCACCACCCCGACCTCGTCGATCCCGCTTGCGGAAGCGAAGCTTGTATCCAGTTATTAAGCCATTCCGACCTTCTTTAGGAGGGGGTTCCCATCTCACAAGAATGCTCTAGAACATGATTATGGTTACGTAAGGACAAATTTCTGCATTGTTAGGATTACAAAGTAGGTCAAAATATGTTCTACTTTTACAAATGTATTTAATGGACAATCTCTAATACAACAAAAACTTTAGTCTTTAAGAATACCACGTTATAGTCAGCTGGGACTGAATGTTTGGATAATACTCTAATGCATTTTCTAATGAACTTTAGAAATAACAGGCTTATAAATTTTAACATATACCTAGATAAACCACAATAGACTTAAAAAAATAAAGATATGTATTTGCAAACTCAAACATATACTAGTTAAATGGAATCTTAAACTTAAGAAGTGCCAAAAAATGTACTGAAAGGTAATACTAAATTGCAGATTAAAAGCAAAAAAAGGTCACTAATGACCTAATGTTGATGCAACCTTAAATAATACTAATAATAATAATAATAATAATAATAATAATAATAATAAAATAAAAAAAATAAATTAAAAAAAGCAGAAAAGCTACGGATATTTACGTTTGTCTGAATATTTGTCTATATACTTAATTAGACCATTAAACATTGCAAATGATACTGTTAATTCATACAATTCTTTCCTGTTAATTAAGAAATGTACATAAAACACAAAAACCTCTCTGTAATATTATGCTATATGTTAAGTGAGAGAATAATAAACCGTGAGAGTAGCTTGAACAGTACTCACAGATGAACTTGTAGGTTCCAATGTCACATTTTGTGGACAGTCTGAAGGTGGAGCAGACAAAGTACGGGCAGTTACTTCTTCTGTACTTGAACCCTGTCCGTTCTGGTTGTATGCTATAACCCAGACACTATATTCAGTGTATGGTGTAAGACCTGTCAAATTGAAATGTGTTTCCTGTGTTTCCACTCGATGTTCTTCAGCAGAACCAACCTATAACATGAGAATATTTTTAAAAATTATGTAATGTATTCATATTGTCAACCTAGCAGACATATCTTCATGTCTATTTTGTTTAATCAATAAAAAAATACACCATTTCCAAACAATACAGGAAAGTACATTTATTAGTCAAATGGAAATAAATAATTACAATGAAACTCAGTTTATATGTTTTGTATTTGCATGTTTTCCATGATTATACGTTGATTTTGTAAGTCCCACATTAATTCTTGTGCTTCAAATCCTAAGTTATTTCAGATAAGTTTTTTACATATTTCACGCTGATACGTTCAAAACAAAAGTCCCTTTAAGACCGTATAACATCCAAATGATAACAACATAGGTGATCAATACGTGAGAACGTTTACGTTATCTTAGAGGAATGGCCCATAGAATTTTTGAGTTGAATCCAGTATTAATTTCGTCGCTACACAGGACGTTTCAAATGGTTTCAACTCTCCCTTTTGAAATTTTGGACAAAGCTACAAGACGAAATGGAAAAAATTGGAGCGCTCGCGCTAGTGACGTGCGGTGCGGCGTTGCGTAATTATCACCAACAATGCACGATCAAGTTTCGACGCATTTAAAAGAAATATTGAAACTCGAGGGAACCGAAGATTAATAATGACATTTTGGCCTATGTCACACGACCGTTGCGTTGACGCGCGTCACAAAACGATGACTTCAGCTGCGTCGTTGCCTGTCACGTCACGACGCGCGTCGAAGATTAACACTATCTCAGGCCAAGTGGCACGCGAGCGCTCTTAAGCTGTGGGCACAACCCACGTCGCGAAGACTGCTGGTGTGTCGTTCGCAGAAGACTAGTGTTACGATGCGCGCTAGGCGACTCGTGTACGAAGGCATCGACACATGTTGCCGCAGCTGACGTCAGCACCGTTAAGTGACGCGCGTCACGCAAAGTTTGTGTGACACAGGCTTGAAGGACTGGCTGCATAAAGTGCGAATATCAGTGCTATCTTCACCACCGGGCACCCCTGTGGCCTAAGTGTGTTCTAAGTACCAATTAATGTACTTCAGCTTCCAGTCTCGAACAGGTTTTTGTCTTGTTTCCACAAGCCATTGAGCAAATGCTCAGATGGCCCCTTGTTTTGCTTCTGGACATAAATGTAGCTTCACTATGCGCATGCTTTGTTGAGCTCACCCTTTGGTGAAGTGAGGCCGAGAGTATGTTACTATTTTTTTAATGATGCAAAATAGTTTCCTGTAACTTGGGTGCGAAAATGTCTAGTTTTCAAAAGTTGCTAACTTAGCTTTTTTTGAAACTTTTGTTCATCATTCAACTATCTACAATTAAAATGTTGGGAAGGGATTCTGAAGCTCAAGGATACGGGTGCAGATGGCACTTCTCCCCATTCGTCACATACAGTTTTTACTGTTATTTGACTAAATATATCAAATCAAACAATTCAAAAGAATCGTTGGTAGTAGTTCCTGCGAGTAAGTCCAAAAATGGAGTGCACCGATATAAAAGTATTAAGTTTTTGTTTACTCGTAATGTTCAATTTCAGTTATGCGTTTTTCCCACTTATATTGTTTTGTTTCAGTCCCCTAAAAAATGTATATGTGAAATTTTACTGTAATTTGTATTCACAATTATAAAACTAATCCTCTGTCATCATTTCCCACTCATCAATATATTCATCAGTTTCATCTCTCGAATTTTCTGACTGCTAAATATTTGCAAAATCAAACTTACCTCCATATAGAACAACTTGTAACCCTGAGGTGGTCCAGCAGGAGCATCAACAGGAGGTTGCCAAATGACAAGCAGTGCATTAGGCGATACTGGAATAGCTGCCAGTGAACGAGGAGGACCCAAGACATGCACCTCAGGATCTGTACGTATACTCAGAGTTTCTGAACTAGCACCTGCTCCTTGTTCATTATAGGCAACTACTCTGAAATGGTATAGCTTATCAGGCATCAGTCCTGGAATATTAGCTTCTTCCAACTGAGACCGAGTAGTGTTCAAAATACGTTCTCTGAAACAACCAAAGCAATTACAGAAATTAAACAATAAAAACCACTGGCAAACAGACCTTCAGATTAAAACCTGTAATCACACTGGAATATTCTATTTCTTCATCTTTCTTTCTTGAAACATTACAGCTATGTTCTCACGTACAAGACTTGTAAGTGGAAGATGTGTAAGACTTTTCAGTTTTCTGCAGGTTTATTTTCATCGAGTTCACAGACATGGCTGAGCTCACAGTTGGACATATACACTTCTATGAGTTGTTTTCCCATATTAGCAAAAATAATGTTAATTGTAAAAATCAATCTGACTGCTAATGATTGACAATGTCTTAAAATGTGGCTATAAACAGGATGCTCTTTTAAATTTAGTATTATTTGATTTCATAAAGTTTTAGAGGCTTGGAATTCAACCACTAAGATATCTTCAATATAATAATAAAAACAAGTAATTATTTCCTTCATAATTCTAAAATTCAAAATTCCAAGTAGCTCAAAAATGATTGCAATGTGTATGAATACAATAAGCAAAGAAATTGTGTGGATGACAGAAGTATCTGCTTCAACTCTAAGATGTGTAAGTTCAAATTGCTGTTTTAATCTGAGATTTTCAGCTTTGCTGGACTAATACCCCTCTTGAAATGATGGTGATGAATTATGGAATTCATTGGTGAGTGGATAGTAGCTTTGTTGAGATTCATGTTCTTAGATATACAGGACTAACATATTTTAACAGTTATTTGCTGAAATATATCCTAATTTGAAGTTCTTATATATTTTAATTAGAAAACCTGTATATACTTGTTTTTATGTAGTTTTTACAAAATTTTATAAGGATAAAAATGTTTATATAAAACATACATCATATTGTTTTACATTACAGTTGCCAGAAGGTGTGCCCAAAAGTGCCTCAAAACATTGCATGACAGGAAATATTCTAAATAAAAGATTTTATTAAAAAAATCTGAACTTGTTTGTCCCAAATAAACAGGAATTTACTGAATTTGTTAATGTTCTTTATATAAAATATTCTCTGAATACTGTCTCACAATCAACCTAATCTTTATTGAATATTAGGCATTCTGAAAGTGTCACACATTACAATGCATAACTGATAACAAATCAGCTTTAAATCAATTGTAACTCAACTTTAAGTAACAATATCTTTTGCAGTAAAAGAAAAAAATGTAAATGTTCCACATATACAGCAACAATGAAATGAATAATTGAATAAAGTTTACTTAAAAGACAAAGAAAATATTATTTAAACAGTCATACCTTGGTGATCCTTCCTTGCGGTAATATACTGAATACACCAAGATTTCTCCACGAGGATTTGCAGGCGGCTTCCAGCTGAGAGTGACAAATCGTGTGGCTACAATAACTGCTGTCAATCCCTCTGGTGCTGATGGAACGTCTCTCACTGGGGCGACAGCATCATCAGTAGGTGGAGCTAAGGGGGTAGGATTCTTCAGTTTGGAGAATCTGTCAAGGCTGTCTTCATCAAGTCTCGCATCATAGTCATCATTGTCTTCATAGTTGTAGTCATAATCGTCATCATCGTCATTATCTTCGTCACCGTCATCATCAATGTCTTCATCATCGTCATTTTCGTCAAGAAAGAATGGCCCTCGGTTATGTTTGAGATTGGAACCAGGATTTAATACAGAGGATGGGTTATTAGCGTTACCAGATAACTCTGAAGCTGTATTGTAAGTATGATATCAAGCAACAGTGAGTGAATAATATTGTAAACAGAGAAAGGAAATATTTCAAATTCCAAAAAGTTGTAGGCACATTCAGAAAAGTAGAAACAATAATATTATAAGCAGAAGCATTTTTACAAATATTCATCAAATGAAACAGATGTATGAAGCAGTATAGAATACACAAATTAAGAATTGTGAGTTGGGTTAGCAGGAAATTCGAGAAGCAGGATGGATCAATGGTTGTTAATGTAGACGAAGAGTCACAGCAGTTCAGAAAATTAGTCAATATACAGTTGCACAGCACAGCATGGACCCACAAGACAGAGTACAAGAAAACCATTACGAAAAAAGAGTAATTAAAAAGGAAAGAAAGTAAAAAAGAAAGCAGGATTGTAGGTTTGAGAAAGAATCATGTCCACAACGGTCATGGGAGATAAAAAGAAAAAAAAAATCAAAAAACTTATGTAAGTACAAGTAAAATAAAATAAAGAGATAAAACTATACATATTCTATCATATAAAGGATGTGTCCTAATGAAAATCACATCACAGAACACTCAAGTAAAATAATATTTGTAATGCAATACAAAAATAATTCATGGAAAATTAATTTTGTGGATATACCAGAGTAAATTACCATGCTTCAATTATGAGTACACAAGTTATCAATAATGACAAGAACTAATATACTTCTACTTACTATAGGAATGTAAAGAAAAAGCAAGAACATTAACGACCAATCAAGTGAATTCCAGAGGAGAAGTTAAAAAAAAAAAAAAACTAAAAGAAATGCAATGATAAAATGTGGAATAAATCAATGCAAAAAACTGAAATGATAAGGGAACATTTAGAAAGAAGGAAGTTCCAAACACATACCTTTTACACATCAGGCATGGGAAAATTTTTATTTTAGTTGTTTAAATTTTACATATTATCAGGGTGGCCACTCATTTCCAGGAACAAATTTCCCAAACTTTTCCCGGTTTTCCAGGACATTTTTTAATGTTGTTGTTGTTTTGATTGTCTGCTTGTTTGTTTTTACTCTTTTTTTCTTCTCCCCCCTCCACTGATCAGATTTGTAGAGTATTTCAGACTATTAAAAAAATAGTGAAGCAATCCTGATTATAATTTGTCAGCTCTCTGATTTCACTGTGATAAAACTGCGAATAAAAAAACCCCTCAACACATAAAAATTAAGTCACTATTATTTAGGGGCCTCATTTTTTTAGGAATAATATCTAGATATATGACTATCTCAAAGTTTTACCTGAATTCTTATTATTCTTCTACAAATTCCCTGAATTTTGCTGATTTTCTACGTTCCCCATTGAGTGGCTACCCTGAATAATGATAAAAATCTGAAGCAATAATTCAAAAGAAAGAGAAAGAAGGAATAAAAAATCTTACAGAGACATCTTAAAAAAGAATCAGCAAAAACAAGAAATATCATGCAGTAAATATTATCGAGCTACAGTTCATTGCTAATTTTGGTTGTTAAATGAAAACAGTTAAAAACCCTCAAAATTGAAATTGAAATTGAGAAAAAAAATAGCAACAAACAAAAGTAAATGTGGTCAAACAGAAATTCAATGTATTAATGCATGGAATACAACCTTGAAGATGGCAATTGTAACTGAATGACAAAATATGGATTCCACATTATGTCAATAAGTAAAATAAGAATTGCAGTAAATTGGTTGAGTGAATTAAGAGTAAGTATTGGCACTGTATAAATTTAAATATAAGAAATAATAACAAAAAGACACCAAATTCTAAACACAAAAATTATGATAATTTGTCTTTTAAAAATCAGCTTAGAATTCATGAATTGTCAGTTTAAACACACTTTTCTTTAAAATATATTTGCCACAACTAACAATTTATAGTTTCCAATTATGCTCAGTCTTGTTCATTTGAGTTCATTTCTCAAATTTTTGAGACCTCCACTCTCCTTCAACTTGCGGTCAAAACCAGAGAGTTCTTTTAATTTAAGAATTTAGACCTTGAAGTCCCTAACATGTTTTCGAAGTCTCTATATAGAAAGTATCAAGTTAAATACTTCTTGCAATTTCATTGTAACAATGTGATCCATAGTGATAATGCTTCTTAAGAATAAGTTATTTACAAAATTGAAGAATACCATGAATACAGTGAATTATTCACAAAAAATAAATCATGGAAGAATATCAATTTATTGCCATATTATTCCCATTGAAACAAATGTAAGATATTAAGAAAACTATGGAAGCGTTAAGGAGCCACTTAAACATCTTCATATCCCTATGTCCTACAAAGCATGCTTAGAAAAACTGTTAATATACAACATTACAATTACAAAATTTTTTCCCTGCAGCCATTAATTACCAGGAGGATATATTTGGAGCCTTGCGGATGCTTGAATATTGCCAGCTGGATTCATAGCAAGGCACTGGAAAATTCCAGTGTCAAGACGCATCAGACCCAGGATTTTGAGATTATTGCCATTTACAACCTGTTTAAGAGAAATATTATAAAGGATCAATTCCTCTCTATTACTTAGAATCCTTTGAGATATTTTATTAGTACACTTACATGCATATAATCACTTGGCTTGATCAAGTCTCCATTCTTCATCCAGTAAACTTTAGGTTCAGGTTTGCCATATACAGAACATTCCAGCTCCAAATCCTCTTTCTCAAAGGCTTCACGGTCCTTTGGCCTTTTAACAAATCTAGGAGGCACTGTAGAGAAAAGTTAAAACTGTAAATTTGTTACTATCCCCTTGGACACCCTCTTCCATATTCTAGTTATATTTGATCTCTATATTTATAATTTGTCACATTAATTTTATTAGAACTTGTTCTAGAATTGTTAATTAATTTATGCCATCATTCATTCATTCATTTTTATTTCCAAATTTACTTCCTTAAATCCATAGCATATCATAATAATAATTTTGAACAATTTAAAGTTTTTAGTTAATGTTTAAAATTGGGTAGAGGAAAGAAGGATAATAAAGAAATACTTACCTTCTACTTCTAGTGTGGTTGTCGCATCAACTAAATCAGCTCGATTTCCAGCACGACATTGGTATGTTCCTCTGTCTTTCTCTTGGACATGTGAAATTCGTAAACTGCCAGTACCAACTTTCATAAATCGGCTATCTCTATCTCTGTGCATACAAATTTTAAATAAATGAGTAAAAAGCATAACTCATTAAAACTATTGGGAAAAAATTTATTTCCATTCAAGAATCACATATTTCAATGCTGTTATGAGTTTGGAAAATTTGTCCTTGTTCTTAATAAAATGTGTATTGCAGTAGATTTGTAGATTTTTCCAATGAGGAGAGTTCAACAATTTAATGAGTTTCTCAGGTAACTTTCAAGGAATTCAAGAGAAGTATGGAGGTAATATCTCAACTGCAATGATGCAATGTTAATTACTGTCTGCTGAATAAAGTATGAACCACAGTGATAAAACTTAAGAAATGCTGTGATATAATGTGTACTAAAATAATAGAAAGTTGCTGTGATCTATTCTGTGATACAGAAAGTATCAACTGTCAAAGAAAGTGAAACAAGTAGAACATAAAGGACACTGAAGTTAATGAAGTAATTTCTCTGTCATCCTCTGATCATTGAAGATGATTTTCTGTTTCTGCCAGGCCACACTTGAGGATTAACATACAGACCCATCTCTAGATAAAAGAAGCCAGTAACCATAGCTGCAGCCATAAAAATATTTGAGGAGGACCCCATAACATTTCATTAGAAACATTAACTGGATAACTCAAAATTACTAAAAAACAATTGTAATTTTCAAGAACATACAAGACTAATGAAAAAAAAAAGAAAGTGCATAAATTTACAGAAATATCTGAAGTATGCAAAGAATAAGGAAAAGCAATGGATGGAAAGAGTATGTTAATAATTGACAATTCTCTCATGAGTTCTAGATAATTTTTATCATAATAAATTGTTTTCCCAAATGTGCTCCAAAAATTCAAGTACCAAAATTTTGGCAGCAAATTTTGCAACAGTATCTAATTATCCGTTAAATATTTACATTACTTAACCAACGTTCAGTCACAATGTTATGTGAAAGATATCAAAGCCATAAAGAAATATTTACAGTTTTACTATTCAATTAGCAAGAAACAACTCCTCTAAACTGATGAATAAGGGCTTTTATTTATCATTCAAATGTTCAGATTTCATGGAGAATCTTTATTGACCATAAATATACATTCACTGAAATCAGGTTTATGAAGCTTGGTCAATAAGAGCAAAAACATTTTACTACATGGTTGTTCTCATGGTTGCAAGCCCTCATGATGGAAATACATTTTCCGAAACATCAGCAAACAACCACATAACTCAGTAAATATTTTTTGCTCATACTGAACACGTCCCAGAAACCTGACTTTAGTTCAGATATCAGTATTTTCAGAAAATATTTTAAATGATTATACTAACTTCAAGTCTATACTACTGCCATCTTTGAGCCAAGAGATATCTGGCTCAGGAGGTCCATTAGCTGCACAATCTAAGGTGACATTGTGACCTTCTGTTGCCACCACAGATGCATGTGGTGTAGCAATAAATCTTGGTGGGATTGGTCTTGGGTCCAGTTCTGTGAAAACAAATTTCATAAAACAAAGAACCAATAGATTTTTATACTTAGAGCCACTCATTAAATATAAGAAAAAGCTGATTATGTTTGCATACAATCTTTACTTGTAAGAACATATACAAGTACAATATACTCAAAGTAGAAATACACGTCAAAAGCTTACCCCTATCCTGATCAACACTGAGAACTGCAGGGGCACTGAGCTGAGACTGTTGAAGAGATGATGCATTACACTGATAGCTGCCTTGATCTAATGGCCACACTTGAGAAATTTCTAAAGCTCCTGAAAGAATAAAACGTAAATGGCCATGAATGATTAGCATTACACATTGAGATATGAAAGAGTAAATTAAACATTCAGGGTCACAAAATAAAAGTTGATTTCAGTTTTCTACTAATAGAGCATTTCAGCATTCTTTCTTTCTTAAAGTGTTGATTCTTCAAAAAGGAGGAGCTTACATGAGATGGAGGATATTAATCAAGAAAATAATTTTGTGAATTTTATAATTCAATATTTTCAGTAATAACCTCATAATTATCTATAAAATCTCATGTAATTTCTTTTTTCCATATTAGTCACTTCAATGCATGATGGATTTGAGTATGTTATGTCAACCAGTAAATTCAACATTCCTTTTTTACACAGTTATGCAGTCAAGATCAGGGGTTATCCACAAAAGCAGACTCAATGGTCACAGACAGGAGAAGGTTATTGTCTAAGCCATAACCTACTTGAAATTCATAATCTTTAAAGAAAATGCAAAATTCCAATGGCTACTTAGAAAGTACACAGTGAAGTTGTGGAATTGGACTAAAGATGCAGATTTGTGTGTTGATTTTGTGTTTTCTCTAATAGTATGGCTGACAAATGTTTTAATAGGTTTTTGCATTCCTTTTGTTAGAATTTTAAAAAATCATTGTCTTTAGATGTATTATAAATTAACGAAAACTGTGGCGATTTTCCATAGGCTATCTGTGAAGCCCACAGACAGCAGAAGAAGAAACAACGGGAATAGTCTATAAATACACTGGTGTTTGTGAAAATTGCAACACCTAGAAGGAATAGTCGGAATCACTTAAAAATCGGTGGATGTGTAGAACAGTGTATCCACAAGAAGTGATTAAATTTCCATAGAGGTGGGGTGCACGTTGGCATAGCAGCGCCCTCCTTTGTGTGACAGGTCAGGTCAGTTGTATGCAGTGTCAGTCACACTCAGTCGGTGTAGAACCATCAAACGATATGGAAACGTGCAAGCAAGTGCCTTTATGCCTCGTCGACGCCAGAGTCATATCAGCATCTAAGTGAGCTCGAACGGGGCAGAATGATTGGTCTCCGGGAAGCGGATTTTTCGTGACATTGCGGCTCGAACGGGGCGCGTTGCTACGGCAGTAATGAGTATTTGGAACCAGTGGATAGAGGGTCGTGCGGGCGACGAGCGGGTACAGGACCACACAATGTGACCACAGCGCGAGATGACCGCCACCTTATCCGCATGGCCGTAACTGACAGAAGGCCGTCGTCCACAGTGTTGGCTCGACTTTGGAGCACTGCAACGTGGTCATGTCTAAGTCGACGGTTCGACGCCGTCCGCTGAGGGCTGGACTGGTGGCACGCATGCCACTGCGTCGAATTCTTGGCCGCGTACGTGTTAGACGCCACCGTGGGGATCGTAATATGCCATCCTGCATTGTTCTGTGCCATAGTGGACTAACCCCAAGTGGATGGCTACAATGTGCGTTCTCGCCTCATACGTATTGAGGGCAATCTGAAGAGAAATCGATGCATTAAGGAGGTTTTAGAGCCCGAGGTACTGCTCCTTCTGCTAGCAGCTCCACATGCCAAATTTCAGCAGGGCAATGTACAACCGCACGGGATGAGGAATGTGCAAGCTTTCTGCGAAGAACGACGGTTACCACTGCTTCCCTAGTCTGAACGTTCGCCTGATCGCCCATCGAATATGTCTGAGATATGATCGGTCGGCAATTTGTTTGTTCTCGTCCTCCTGCAGCCACTGTCGATGCTTTGCGGTCACGCGTAGAAACCGCGTGATAGTGTATTCCCCAGTAGCATATCAAGGATCTCTTTGAATCCCTGCCACGTCTAGAGGCTCTGATGGCAGCGTGAGGCGGCTTCACATCGTACTAAATACTCAAGGTCAAAATGCATGTTCAGTTCAGTAATTCTAATCATTTGTATATTATGATATTCCCAATCTGTGGAATAAATTTCATTGTAATAGCATGACTCCTTATTGGTGTTGCTTTTTTCACAAAAACCAGTGTAGTTAAATATTAATATGAAGTATGGAATACTCCAAACACACATAGAGGAACCGAGCGCACTGAACTGACAGTGATCATTCAGCACAAACTAAATTAAAGAATTCGCAGGGCAATTACGAAGACACGCCTTTACATTGCAAAACGAGCGTTGCCACCATACGGCAGGAGCGGACGAGAGGGGAGAACGTGGGAATTTCCATACGAAATCTTCTCAAGCGACCAGAGCTAGCCAATGTGAAGAACACTGATCGAAGTACGAGCTTTCACGAAATAATCTGCTATGAATGGCCGAGCGTCCGTGCCTATGTAACGTGAAGTTCGTGGAAGTACACACGTTTATTCTCACTCTCCTCATCCTTTTCTAATGCAAAGCACTCCAGGTAGCAATGAATTCGAAGAAAATGTTCCCGTGATCTCGTCCCATTTAGTGGGCAGATGACTGTGCTCCCAAGTTGAAATAGGCGTAAGTGTGCTGGTCTGGTGTATTTCATGAGGTGTACGTTTAGTTTAAGTATTGTTTTGTAACAATTCCTGAATTTAGATTTTTTGTGAATTACATTGTGCCCTGCAATACAGTCAGAGAATTAGAAAAGAATGGATGAAAATCGTGGCGTAGTGCATGAATTACTGACAGTCACAACCTGTGACCGTTTGAAGGAAAACGTTAAAGTCGTAAAGGCAGAAAGATAAACTCATCGCTTCCGGATTTTAAGAAGCGAACATTGTGACGGGGTTAATAGAATGTTAAATAGTATCAACTACAATAATTACCCGTGGATACCTGCAAAAAATAACTCATAATTTGTTTATATTTCTCTAACTTACAGCCAGAATAAGACAGCTAAGTTCTTACGTTCTGGATACGTCACTGAACGTATATATACATTA
Organism: Gryllus longicercus; assembly: GCA_038098605.1. Classification (NCBI taxonomy): domain Eukaryota; kingdom Metazoa; phylum Arthropoda; class Insecta; order Orthoptera; family Gryllidae; genus Gryllus; species Gryllus longicercus. Next base: position 15,164 of record JAZDUA010000979.1, on the reverse strand, counting down.
AAATAGTAAAACGTTAATTATTTACTCAATATTTAATATTAGCATAAATTCCCAAGAGTGGTGTTACAACAGCACATACACACACATTTGTAACGGAACTATCATGAGGAAGGATATTGAATAGCGGCGGTCGTTCAGGTTGTGTTACTCGTTATATCTAGGGATTCTATACGAATTGCGACATGCGCGCCACCTGTCCGATGTATTTCGTCCCCAATTCTAATCAGTTCCCACAGTCGCTGTGGGACTACGGGTCACAGGCGGCTGTGTATGTGCAGACCGCTATGGTTCTACGAGTATGAACCTCAGCGGCGAGGAGTTGGTAGTTAACGCACGTGCATGAAAGTGTGAAAGGGTTGTGATAGAAGACAGGGCAGTGGACGTTGGACGTAAGATGGCGTTAAGGCTAATGACGAACTAACTCAGTGTGTCACTACTTGAAAAACGCGTATGACAGCATGAAAAACGCGCTGAAATTGAAAAATGCCCTGATCGGAAGTTTCCTGTGGTTTCTGCGATCAATAAGAGGAGAATGCGGGAACAGCACCTTAACAAACGGACCTTGTGATCTATCCTTCCCACCTCCTTTACCCTTGAGAGTGCACGAATTTCTATCCCGAAGCCACATCTTTTTTAATACTCTCCCGTTACACTTACAGCACGACACTACCACACACGTTGGGTGATCAGATGGGATCTTACAGTTTGTCCACGTTGGAACGGTGCCCCACTAGGGGAGATACCTGGAGGGGGATTCTGGAAGTCGATATGTAATTCGTCGTCGGAAATCATGTTCCAGCAGGGAAGGAACACCGGCTCCTCCCAAGATATAGCCTACTCTATACGTACGGGCCTAATGATCATTGTAGTTGTGACACTTGAAAGTCATGTAATTAATGAACAAGAAAAATGGTTGGCGGTATTGGGATTTGAACTGGAGGACTTAGGTTAATAAAACAAGATATTATCCCTCTCTACCATACAGTTCATGGGCGTTCCCGCTGTTAAAATGAAGTGTTTAGGTCGAAGTGATTCTTAAACCTCATTCTAAAATTTGTAACGATAAAACTAAAAATTAGGAGAAAAATAAGAAAAAATCAAAGTCGTTTTTGAGAAAATTCTGTTTACGCATTTATTTTAAATTGTCACGATATCACTAAAAAATTCGCGAAAATTACTTAGCCTGAAAACACTCTACACGGCATCATTTAAAGATCTACTTTTGATGAACAGATTTATTTAACGTAAAATCAGTTAAAACTGACACGCACCATGGAGAGACGTGCAGGATGGGCATTTGTAATATCAGCACACACTTTCTCGCATTATTTGTAACGACTCCGCAACTATATACAACTACATGAACTTGCAGAAGTATTTCCAACCAGCATATTTTTTTCTCCGCGCCCAGACTCGAACTCAGGTCCATGGAGTTAACTTGCCATGCGTATTACCACTACAGCACGCAGTCGCTCGGTCAGGCTCCACTTTTGCCGTTGCTCAAAAATATAATGGTCTCTCCCATTATTTCTACCACGCAATTTTGGAAAATTCAGAGAGTTAGGCCTATGCCACAGTTTTAAGAGTCCATTGCTCTACCCGTGGACAAAAACTAAATAAAACAATTTACACCCTTTTATGAGAAAATATTTTGTTTTATAAATTACATTAACTTCCAGCAGAGATTACGCGAAAACTACTTGATTTTTCAAACGATTTTTAAGATCTAATTTTTTATAACTCATCATTTAAGGTACTCGTCTACCTGAGTTTTAATTTTTTTTTATTTGTGGCATATATTTGAATTTAATCACCATTACTCGTTCGATTAGGTATTATCAAAGTCAATTAGGTATTATCAAATAATATATATATTTTTATAAAAAATATTTTAATTCTTTTATCCGATATGCCGGTTTTTCTTCCAAAAAATAGGGTATAATTTGAAACATCATAACTCATGGACCGTTAAACATTTTTTGACGATTCATTTTTAAGACTGTTACTTGGATTATACTTTAGTGACTGAACCTAAATCTGAAGATTTATAAGGGACTTGTATGGATTTGTACATGCAGGGTTTTGAGTTAGACTTTTAAAAATCACTGGTAATAATAACAATTAAGAGTAATTTATTATGGCTAATTTGTATTTTCTATAACAATTTCAGGATTATGCACAAGAATTGACTTTCTGCTATTAAATAAATGAATCATAAATATATCTTTAAAATTAGAATAGATTAGATTTATTAATAATTCTGCAATTAAGTGTGAGAACTTGGTGGCAGAATACACTAGCTTAACATTACAGAACTTAACAACTATACAAACTCTACAAACTTTACAAAATCACATGAACATTTCACCGTGCAATCTTTCATAGAACTCCACTTCACCACACTTCACCGCACTGCGATACAAATAGTTATGATGTTTTGCGTAGGACCAAACAAGACAAAAAGTAACTTTAGGGAAAAGCCAAATTAAGATTCATTAGCCCTAAAGTGATCGTCTGTGAAGACTAGTTCCCTAACTAGAAGAATTTCTCTAAAAGGATATTCTGCTTTTGATGCGACAACATACGGACTTTACATTGGATTACATTGCATTTTAAAAATTTTTCACGGAATAATCGTAATTTTTCTTTCGTTCTTTGCGATCATGGCCACTTGAACTGCAAATGGTCGTGGAACGTAGCTCGTATGTACGAACGTGGAAATATGCTCGTACATTCGGAAAAGTACAAATAAATTAAAAAAGTATCAAACTTAGAAACAAACTGTTTTAAGCATTGAAAAATCCTATCTCATCATTGAGAACAGGATTTATCCAATTTTTCGGGACCAGGGCCCGGCAATAAAGAGTTTTTCTGTCGAAAATTCACCGATTTCCAGCGCACGATTAAACTTATTTCTCTTACGATGTAAAGCGAGATAGTAAAAAGTGGACCTGCTTATATCGGGCATCCGTTCATAGAGAAGGTTGCTATTTTGGACACTGTTTGCCATAGAGGATGGGGCTGCGTATGGGAGATAAAAATTGAAAAAGAAAGAAATGTGAACGTCTATTGACCGAAAGGAAGAAACTTTTACATAATAAATAGGCACAAATATAATAATTGTTTTATAACAATACTTCTATCACTCTCTATAGTTTTTGTGTCTTTGTGCAGCTCTTTATTTAATTTTAATTACCTTTGGGCAGTGGAGTTTTAATTCAGAATCCATGCGAAATTTGCGGTTGACAATATGGATTTGTGGGCCGTCCCCGCGTTTTCTCTGTCAGGTTTCATTTCACCACATTACTCATTCCAGTAATCAGTCACTATTACCAGGTCGATCGTGTTCGTCTGAATCACGCCCCTCAATGTTGATGAGGTTCGGCAAACATGACAGACGCGGAGGAAATCGCCAAACAAACAACCTCGACAGCAAAAATCTTAAATGCTAGACACGCGTTCTGCGTGAAATCTGAGTAGGCCTAATACATCATTAGGAAAATCATTAAAACTTCCGACACTTGGTTATGAGGTACATATGCCAATTAAAATAAAATGGTGTTCGTCTATGCACACTTAATAATTTTCGAAATTAATGACCGGACTAGAAAGAAAAGGTAGCTTGTTAAAAGGCTTATTAGCTTATAAAGCTGTGTTGCCCTGTTCGCTCTCACCGGTCATGGCTTCTCTCAAAATCTCAGATGTTTTGTCCTTTCCAATGTCACACATTTCAAGACCATCAAGGCTCCTGACGAAGCATTTCGCACTTCACGCGAGCGAGCATCACATTCCTCCGTGATTTTAATACAAAGTGGCTCCGGCGGGGGCATCTCACCTTGCGATTCGTCTTCGCGAGACGAATGGGCCCATAACCTGTTAGTACAATAAGGTCATGAAGTAATGCAAATATGAATTCTGGACCAATCATAACGAAAAACGTTGTGGAGGCTAAGGAATTGGAACTCCCGTATGCCATTCAATGGCACATAGGACATTTTCATAGGTTGCAAGTAAACTGTACAGCAGCAAGATCGATAAGTCCACGCTGATTTCAATGTCCATTGCATTCAACTTCCTACCTGGTCGAAGAAATGTCTGTGATGCACGCGCACGTCTTGACTTCTGCCATCTGTTCAAGAGTTAACTTCTTTAAAAGTGTAGCTTTCCTCGACGGGCATTTCGACTGTTACACGTCTTCTAAATTCAGCTACATTTCACGTGAAGACGTGCCGATCTTAACATGATTCAGTTCACTAGAATACACCGACAAAATTATGTCGGAATGCGCTTTGAAGTCGTTCGTCTGCTGTGGTTGCACGCTCGCCGCTTGCGTGTTGTTTTCGCTAGGTTCGGGTTTTACAATTCCACTAACGTTATCTCAAAAAAAGGCTCTAATTAACACAAAATTGTATAATGTTAGTGCATTAATGATGCGGTAGCGCATCATTTCCATTGTTGTTATTTACATTAATATATTTTTAAGAACCTGAGGAGGTAAACACGTCATCCACAAAACGTTATGGTATAAAAACATTTACACCCAAGCTTAGTTTTCTATTGTCATTTAAGGACCTGATCCTCAAGGGTCGGTCATTTTATTGGTAATATTATCATTATTATCAATTCATCAGAATCTTTTACATTTATTCCTTCCGGTGCCAATGCACTATCCTAATGATTTTCATTTATATTCCTTTTAAGCATAATTTATTTCTGACATTAGAAAATTACCGAAGATAGTCGCAAAACGACCGAAACAGAAGTTTTATTCTACAAATGACATACATAGTGCCAGTAACGTCCAGAAGAGGAGGGGGCTTCTATTTACTGTCACATTCACCTTGTTTCCCCTGCGGACGAACCTTCATAGTACATTATTTTGATTAATTAGAGGGAGAAAGGTTTTATTAATAAGCACCCTCCAAAACGTACAAGTATTGTTGAAGTCTGTAAGAAATTGAAATACGTTTTGATGGAATACAGGGAGAAAAGAAAAACTTTCTTGCGTTTGCTGTCGTGATCGCCAAACCTGTTTTGTTTTCGTTCTCTTCCTTTGTAGCAACGTTTTCATTCTAATATTGTATTACTTGGGGATACTAGAATTACATATTAATATTATCACAGATATCCTAGTTTATTTACAACTCATAACTACATGTTAAATTGGTTGCTCTGGGTTGCGATCGTTCAAGCAATTGTACTGTGGATTTAGTGCCTTACCTCACGTGCTACGACTACAAGAGAATTTTTATAGAGAAATTTATGTATTTATTCAGGTACCTTGCACCTAAACCAGATCAGATACCCCCGGAGCACATTATTGGTTTCATCCTTTGTTTCGTGACCAAGCCACCTACTAAGTCTTCTATTGCCCTTTTAGTTTATCACAGTGAATATTTTAAAGGTTGAAATCTACTTAACACGCCCAGCACGTCACATTTTTATCTCTAAATTTTTACAAATAACCCAGGTGGCAAAGATGGCTGCAGCAGTAACCCCACTACGTGAAAGCAAGAGCAGCGAGTTCAAATTCCATAAGATATTTTGGATTCTATTGCGGTTAACCGATGATATGAAATCTCTCTCTCTCTCTCTCTCTCTCTCTCTCTCTCTCTCTCTCTCTCTCTCTCTCTCTATATATATATATATATATATATATATATATATATATATATATATATATATGAGAGAGAGAGATGTATACTGCTTTTGAATGGGGGAAAGGCTATGTGGGCACATCGTGTCATTGAGTACCAGTTCTTCGCTGGGTACGCTCTTTTATTAGTTGATTCCACATATGTTTCAATGACGTAGGTTGCATGCCCTGTACGAGGAGAAATGTCACGATAAAACGAGCCCATTTCCCAGAGACCGTTCACCCAGTCCCGTTCGAACTCATTCACTTGCTGATATTACGCCCTTTGGACGTCGACCAAGCTTACTATGTACGACAAAGCATACATGCTTTCACGATTCCACTATGTGTAATGTCTCTTTACTGAATAAGCTGGCGTAACTCTGATCTGTACGGACCACACAAGAGAGGTTGCTGTTGGCCTACGTGTCTGCAATCTCTGCAATCTTAAGCACTTATCGTTGGTACTGCTATACTCGACATATACTACGATTTTTTAAAATTCTTTTCAGCCATTCCGTTGCAGTGTTTGTTGCTATTTTCACTTTCCAATTCTTTGTATATCTCAAAACCTGCGAGCAGAGCAACGGATAACACACTCTCACACACACATATGATTTAAAATGAACGAACTAAAATTTTATAAATCAAGCACTATATATGATCTCCTCATAACGCTGTATTAGTATTAGCAAATCACTTCTTGCACATTCATATATAATAGAAAGACAGTCCAATTTTATTTCATTTTCAGAGAGAAGAAAATAAGTGAAAAAAGAGTAGAAAGGAGACGGAAAAGGGGGATGGGGAGGAACCGAAAAAAGAGAAAGAAGAGAATGGCGTGAAAAAGAGGAGGAGTAGGAAGAAAGGGGAACAGGAGAAACAGAAGGAAAATAAAAAAGGCAAAGAGAGCGGAGGCGGAAAGGGGAACAATTATTAGGGGAACAATTATAAGGGGAGGGGGGGCGGGTAGAGAGAGCATGGAGAGCGGAAGGGGAGTGGGGGGAGGAGCGGAGTGAGTGAGAAGGGGAGAGGAACGGGTGGACGCGGAAGGGGTAGCGGAAAGGAGAAGCAATGGGCCAATGACCTCTATCTCGATCACGTTTTTTCTCCGGCTTGCCTGATCCTTTGAGCAAATGTTTAGATGGCCCCTTTGTTTTGCTTCTGGACATAAATGATGCTTCACTATCTGTATGTGTTTTCTTGAGTTCAATGGGGTATACAGTTATTCAAATAATCGTTCCCCCTGTTCTCGCAGCAGAAAGTCGATTAGCCAAATCTGTAGCTGATTCGCATTTGCAAATAGTTTTTATTATACACGAGATATATTTTCTTATCAAATCTTGCCCAAAACGCTCGTTAACTACCCTATATTTACAATTCAACCTAATGCACAGCGCGCAAGGAAAGGGTCTCCGCAGTGGCATCTTGCTGGTGAGAGTGCTAGTTACAGAAAAAAATGTTAACACGAGCTGCAGGTTGAAACAAAAGAAAGTCCAAATTGCGTGCACATCACGGTCATAATAGATGATGGAAGCGTGGGCCCCCTTCACTTGTTTCCACGTGATCTAGTTGCTACCAACACAAACGCAATTTTTAATAGGAGGCCATGATTCGTCTCGGCGCGGAGAGACTTTCCTAGCACACTGTGGTACAAGAGCCAGGATAGAGATTGCACTTCACTCCATAGTACGTCACGCACTGTGTTTTACAGATTCTTGACGCGAAACCAATCATTAAAGCAGCGCGCAGTGGCAGGGCGCAGGTGCAGGCGCGGCACTCACCGGAGGGCAGGACCACCATGCGCGAGGCGTCCAGCTTGAGCGGGCGGCCGTCGCGCAGCCAGCGCACGCTGGGCGGGGGGATGCCGCGCGTGTCGCAGCGCAGGAAGGCCGTCTGGCCCGGCAGCAGGCGCGCCGCCTCCGGCCCGCGCTCGATCCGCGGCGGCCCTGCCACGCAAACATAGCGCCCTCGCGCTCGCACTCGCACTCGCGCTCCAGCCCTGCCTGCACGGGGCGCCTCGGCACATGCGATACAAGCAACTTCACACCACACACACACACACACACACGCACGCACACACGCACACACACGTCTGGATGCGACGCACACGACGGATGTTCATGTCATGTTACTGAACCAATGGTTAGGAACCGTGGCTAATTTCTGCGTAGCTGAAAAATCGAACCTAACAATACTATTAATTTTCCAACGATTACTCGATTTAAAAAGATTTGTAAGAACTCGGGCAATACTAAAAATTGAAAAAACTTAGCCGTACAATAAACAACACGTGAACTCATGTTTTTTTTATTTTTATTTTTATTTTTAAACTAGATAATAAATCGACAGCTTAGAGATTCATTAATTAGGTCATGATTTTTAATCAAAACATTATTTCTCTTAGTATGAATATTGCTTTGTATTTTGTCTCGGCAAGTATTATAGACTAATCGATAGTACTAAAGCCCGAAATTATTTGTGCCACTTCTTAACTCTTCAACAAAACATGAATCGACACAACAATCAACATTACTTATTGCAAAAAGGAACACTGTGGTATAATCAGATTTTCGAGAGATCACACAAAGGCAAAGGCAGAATTTTTATTGAATTACAAATAACAGGGAGAGTGCCATTTAGTTACGTTTATGAGATCACTCGTGTATCTACATTACACCCAGTGTGCATAACGATTCAGTTCACTGAAGCGCACCATTCCAGCAGCGACAAATTCAATTAGTCGTCGACACAAGAACGGCGCTCACCTGCGATGCGGACGGAGGCGGCGCGGCTGACGAGCGTGCCCAGCGCCTCCAGCACGGCCACGCAGCGGTAGCGGCCCTCCACGAGGTGGCGCGCGGCCGCGTCGATGGGCGCGCGGATCACCAGCGACCCGTTGTCCAGCATGCCGCCTGCAACAAGCACAGTCGGGATGATAGCAGTCGCTTACCGCCCCCTCACAGGCGTCTTTTCCTTCAACGACTCGAGGATTTTGGTGGTGTAACATTTAGCGTGTAGGATTATTAGACCCAAGTTCCAATCCGATCGCAGCCGTTAATTTTTAAGAGCGAACAAATCCTTCGTACGCCTTTGGAAGAAATAAATACCACTGTCCCATATTGTAGATACACATAATTTTTAAAAATCCTTGGGCCTGAATGAAATCTCTGAACTAAATTCTAACCGCCTGTTTCCTTGTCACTAGGAAGGAAGCATACAGAAATTTGAATGGTAAGGCGGAACAGCAGGCCTGATGGCCTGACCTTCGCCATGTAAAATAAGGTACCATTGAATTGGAAAAAGTTTTAGAAATAGCGCGTATCCGCGATGCTTCTTCTGGGCTTTCAGTAGGCACCCTCCGCATGCGCGCGTTCGCTCAAACTCTGGAATCATTCGTCAAACCAGATGCGCGGATATCGGGCCTAAGGTACTCACTGCTCCGTAACGCTGACCCAATGACTCCTATATCGATCAGGTGTTTCGTCGTTTCTTCATTTTTGATATCAGGGAAGTGGAAGGAAAGATAGTGCGCGGTCAGTGACTCATTTGTTAGACTAGTACTCCAGCATTCGCCTGCCGTTGATCGGAGAAATCACGGAAAACTACTGACCAGAGCAGCCGGCTGCTAGAATTATCCTCCAGACAGCGCCTTAATTCGACCTAGCTTTCTAGTGCACCACCGTCGGGACTCTCGAAAATCTCAACGTTGGGACTCGAACTCTCGGACCTCCCGGTCAGAGACACTGCAGTGACACCAGTTGACGCACTGAGAAACCTCAGCCAGTCGAAGACAATCGGTGGCTACCGAGAACGCCACAGGAAGAGGCGGAGTACCAAACACCGATTTGTCGGCATTTACGTCTCTTTTTTTTCAAAAATAAGGTCTGACATTCATTATATGTGTTGGTATCAGAACCGGATTAAACAGGCAGGGGACAGAGCGGTCGCTACAGAGACTCGCAATGTGATGACCCCCGGAAATTCCGTAAAACGCAACGGTAGCCGAAAAAAAGAGTCAGAAAAATAGAAAGAAAGGACGAAAAAAGCCATGGAAACAGAGATCAAATGTCACACATTCTCTCTCGTTCTCGTATGCGAGAACGGCTATACGAGACTGCGCTAACGAAAATTCCTTGCATCCAGAACTTGCTCGGGAAAAAGGCAACTCGATATTCTGGTGGCCAGTAACCCTTGCTGCAAGTAAATAATACCGACAAACTTTTGTTCCTATGTATGCTATCGTTCAGGGTCTGTTTCCTCAGATGTCATCAATCGGGGAGACTTATAAAAATAAAGATATTCGTTTCAAACTACCAAAGCCTGGAGTTTCGTCCAGATCGATCGGGAAATATGAATTTTGGAGAAAATCGTCTAAACGGTTTATGCGCTAGCGTTGACCACAGACAGACGGACGGAGGGACAGACAGAGGGCCGGACGGGTGGAGGGCCGGACGGGTGGAGGGCCGGACGGGTGGAGGGCCGGACGGAGGGCCGGACGGAGGGTCGGACGGAGGGCCGGACGGAGGGCCGGACGGAAGGAAGGACGGCGGGACGGACGGAGAGACGGACGGGGGGACGGACGGAGGGCCGGACGGGGGGCCGGACGGGGGGCCGGACGGGGGGCCGGACGGGGGGCCGGACGGGGGGCCGGACGGGGGGCCGGACGGGGGGCCGGACGGGGGGCCGGACGGGAGGACGGACGGGGGGACGGACGGGGGAACGGACGGGGGGACGGACGGGGGGACGGACGGGGGGACGGACGGGGGGACGGACGGGGGACGGACGGACGAATAGACAGAGGGATGGATGGATGGGTGGATGGATGGATGGATGGATGGATGGATGGATAGATAGACAGACAGACAGGCGTTTTGCCGTCTATGGATTTTTCTGTATCAATGTCCCACAAAACGTGGATTCTGGCTACAGAACGTGTTAGAGGAAGTAATTTACTACGAATAGAAATAAGATTCAATAACTTTTTCGTTACCACGGTCCGGCGATAAGAGTTTTTTCTCTCCAAAAATCTCCGATTTCCAGCGCATGATTTCAATTTTTTCGCTTTTTACGAAGTAAGGCGAGAAAGTAAAAATTAACGAATTCTGCGAGGTTGACTTTCAATGGCCTACTGTTTTCCGTTTATTGACCCAATTGATTTTTCTCTCTCCAAATTCTCATTTCTGTCATGACTGGTACAACATCGCTCAATAGACATTCATTAATATCGAAGTAAAATCTGTCGTAATTGTCAGAACTGTAGTCTCGGCTAATAGCTGGCGGACGAGCTGTGGTCACTGGTAATGCGTAGTTACGTACGAACATATTCAGGCCAATCAGCCATTATACTCGAACGTAAAGATGATTGGTTCAAACGCAATCGTATACAAGCGCATATCGCATTTAACGGCTCTTCGCTATCGCTCTTGATAATGATTCAAGGATTTCCTTTCAGAGTATGAACTGAGAGATCTACCATAGCAGCGCAATGAATGTCTGTTTCAATTATCAACAATGAGTAACAAAAATATCACGACTAAGGCATATAAACGATTCCCTTAGGAAGCTTTTCATATCTCACAGTGCAAAAGTCAAGCTGTAACATGAAGTACATCACCTAAACATCTCCAAGGAATCCAATGAAAGGCAGAAATTTATTTCTCACTGTAAGTTGATTCCAATTTATTTTTTATTGCCTTTTCGGACTCATATATCGATGTTCTAACATTATTCGATTCTTCTCAAATAATTCATCTTTGAATGAATTATATAATGAATGGGATTTGAATCTTTTATCAAATATCTTAACACACTCTCCTCTAAAAAACGTGCTTAGCACCAATGATAACAATATGTCCAAAAGTCTGTTACAATTTCCATGGTTAAATCGTCTCCGGGGGTGACGTTATTTTTCTTGGAAGTGTGCTTTCCGACTCCGGAGTGTTTGAATTGTAGGGAAAACTGGAAGAGCTGCAGTTCACCACTTACAATAACACATTTGTTAAGTTCTCTTGGTGGATTTTGTGAGAACAGTAACATTAATAAGCAATTCTCTCTCAGATTTTTATTTATTTATAGTAAAAAAAACGTAAAAGCGGTTGACTGAGGTGACGAAAGTCATGGATAACAATATGCAAATACAAATATGACATTAGTATCGCGTACAAAAGGTCTAAAAGAGCAGTACATTGGAAAAGCTTCATTTGTAGTCAAGTGATTCATGTTAAAAAGGTTTCAAAGCTCTCAACACTGACAACGCAGTCCGCGCAATGCAGGCCGACAGCCTTCACTTAACAACCGAGAGTAATGGCGTTTGCGTAGTGTTGTCAGTGCTAACCGACCAGCACTGCGTGAAATAAAAATAATCAATGTGGAACGAACGACGGACGTGTCCGTGAGGACAGGCGAAATTTGGCTTTAATTGGCTATAGCAGGAGAAGACCGACTCGATTGCCTTTCCTAACAGCACGACATTGCCCATAGCGCCTCTCCTAGGCTCGCGGCCATATCGGTTGGACCCTACACAACTGGAAAACCGCGGCTTGGTCAGATGAGTCCCGATTTTAGTTGGTAAGAGCTGATGGTAGGGTTTCAGTGTATTCCCATAGAGCCAAATTTTCATCAAGACATTGAGCAAGCTGGTATTGACTTCATAATAATTTTTACATGGAATGGACAAAGTCCTCTGGTGCAACTGAACCGTTTATTGACTGGTGATAGTTATATTCAGTGACATTTGCAGCCTTTGCAGCCTTTCATGGCCTTCACATTCCCATAAATTCTCAGCTATCCGGGAGACGCCGCGTCTTTGGCTGTGAGGCCGAGAATTTATGGATTCGAGCCGCGGAAGCTTACGTGTGCTTCATATTCCCAAACGATGGAATTTTGTATGGACGGGAATGAGTCATGAGACCGGACCACAATTGTTCGCGATTGGTTTCAAGAATATTCTGGACAATTCGAGCGAATGATTGGGCCACCCAGAGCGCCCGACATGAATCCCATCGAACATTTACGGTACATAATCGAGAGGTCAGTTCGTGTACAAAATCCTGAACCGGTAACCTTTCTCAATTATGGACGGCTGTAAAGGGAGCATGGTTCAATATTTCCGCAGGGAAATTCCAACGACTTGTTGAGTCTATGACACATCGAGTTGATGCACTTCGCCGTGCGTAAGGAGGTCTGATACGATATAAGGGGGTATCCCATGATTTGTCACCACAGTTTACAGACGTATGGGGGCGAAGTTAGAATTGAAAATGGTGGTCCATATTTCATTCAGATTTTGCTAAATTATCTTCTGTTAATTACAGCTGTGGAATCTAGGAAAATAGAGATATTTTACATAGCGTGAAGCATCTTAGCTTATACCACTTCTGAGCCCGTGCACAGATTCGAATTCGAAGGAATAGTGGGCCCTGCGATTCCACCAGATTTAGCGAAAGACTTATATTAAATGTTATCGATGCTATAAGGCATTCTACTTCTATATGGATTATGTCGACGACTACGGTGGCAGGGTGTGCTGCTAACTATGTATGTCCAATACACAGCGTAATGTACTTGGCATTAATTTGTAAGCATTATCTTAAATACGATATATCGTGTGTCTCATTTATCCGCACAAATCGATATAACTATAAAGATATATATCGAATCAAAACAATTCTCAGATAAAAAAATGAATGTCTCCAAGGGGAACATCTGCCTGACCGGAAATCAAACCCCCCACTCTCTGAGGGTGGGGGAAGCAACTTTGAAATCTTAAATGGCAACTTCCATTTTTTATTGCAGATTTGGGTTTGACACTAAAAAGTACATAAGTTTTGCCTAAACACTTTTTTGATTCGTGATGGCTGGTGTTGTAATCTCAAAAACAAAATGTTTTGCAATTCCCAAGAAATTACATTTTGGATTGAAAAATAAAGGAACACTTATTAAAAATATTTTTTTAAACGTATCTAATGGTAACAGTAAAGCCCGCATCTTCAACCCCATGGAAGTGGTGTGGGTGGTAACTTTCAAATCTCAAACGGGAAACTCCATTTTTTCATTAAAGAATAACATTTAACGTGTAGTTTCTTATACTTCGTGATTAGTTAGCGTTGATTTTTTAAACTTGCACCCCCATGGTGAGAGGCTAGAGGATTTACCTAAACAAGCGATAGTGAGAGACGAGGGGACTCGCCTAAAACAAGTACCCCGAAGGAAACAGAAAACTAATACGTCCATCTCGTTGTTCCTGGGTGATGCTAAACGAAGTTTGTTAAATAAACGCTAACTAATCACGAATGAAAAAACCTACACGTTAAATCTAATTCTTTAATGACAAAACAGGGGTTTCGTTTGGGAGTTGAAATTTAGCACCTACCCACTTATTGGGGATGGCGACGGGGGCATAAATGTCATTATTAGATTTTTAAACATAATTGAAAGGCGTTTCCTCTTTTTTCAATTCAAAGTGTAATTTCTCGAGAAATGCATACAATCTTCTTTTTGAGATTACAACGCCATCTATCAAGAAGAAAAAAATATTTTGGACACAACTTATGTATTTTTTAATGTCGAATTTGAATTTGCAATAAAAGATTGATGTTCCCATTTAAATGAGTAAATTGTCGAAAAAGATTATTATAGGAAGTAACGATTATTTACAACATATATAATTTAAATTACATTTATTATAAAGGTTATTTATAATTATTACACCGATACAAACGTTTAAGTGTTAGGTGAAATATTTTCTGTTGCAAAACTGTGTGTATACAATTAGAGAGTATACTGAGGATCAAAAAGGAAATCAATATTTATTTTAACTATCATCTCCTATTACAAGTATTTCAGTTTGTTTGGCGTGGTGGCCCGTGTACAGGCCATGGCCTACCAGCGACGTCCCGGCATTCCGGCCATGGGTTGAGGGGGTATGTGTGGTTGGCATGAAGTCATCGCCACGCCGTATTCTGGTCTCAACCTGAGAAGTGAATTTTCTCATCGTCACACAGTATACTGGGACACTGCAAGGAAATCGCACACTATAATCTTGCCTGGCCGGGAATCGAGCCAGGGGTCGCGTTAATGAAAGCAAACACGCAGACCAATGAGCTAAGCCACTAGACAGAAGTATTTCAGTAGTGTAGATTAATTTTGTGGCTCTCACACGCAACTAATCCGTAAAAAGTGAAGTCTCTAAAGATAGAGAATTTCACGGAGACGTGACGAATTGCACTTTAAAATTGTTAAGGATTTGTTAAAGAAATCTAAATATTTTGACAAATGCAACCCACAACATTCGGACAGCGTGGTTGAAATCTATTTCATTATATAACTCTAAAACGTAACGTTCTAGGTTCTCGAAACCTGGAAATTTAGGCCGCAGGCCTCATAAAACCATTCCTTATTCCGTTATCTACAGAATGAGATCATGGACATTCTATTACATTTTTGCTGGATCGGCGCGTCTCGATTCTTCATTGCCTTGCAATTACAATTTCAAACACTGCAAAGAGTAGGGTTGTACTTGATCGAT